>JAINUU010000059.1:0-200000 GCA_020205605.1 Panax ginseng
GGTTATATTGACCAATCGGGTATTTAACAGGATAAATGAGCAATTAATTGGCAAGCCATTTTCTGAAATGATCAAGCATAGAGAGATGGCTGAGATGAGATTGAAGTCAGGAAAGATTCAAGACCTAGCCGCTCTTAAAGCAGTTGCTGAGCACATCTAGTCTGAAACTTATGGAAACAAGCCCCCGGAGAGTCCATAAAAGAAAGAGGAAGATGTTTCCTTGATACTACAAGGTCAAAAAGGCAGTCAGAACATGCCTATCCAGAGGAGAAACTACTCCCCTTTGCAAGCACAATCTTCAAACCCTCCATTGCCTAAAGGTGAAGAAGTTAGATGCCCCCGAGTGTTCACGCCCTTAGGGGACTCCTTCGAGAATATCCTTTCTCTTCTGACTACTCAGAAGAAAATTACACATCTTCTTCTACCAGCCAACCCGAATGGGAAGGGTTTCAATGCTACTCGGAAGTGTGCTTATCATGCCGGGGCAATGGGACATGACACTCAGGATTGTTGGGCCTTGAAACACAAGATGCAGGACTTAATCGACAATAGGGAGATTGTAGTGACTAAACCCAACCAACTTCATGTGCAAGACAATCCTCTTCCTCAACACAAAGAAGGAGAGGTTAATATGATTAATTGGAGCAGTGGACAGAGTTCCAATTATGTTGTTGAATCTTCTCAGACCAGCAAAGACAGTACTGACAGATGGGATTATGCGTAGTTCCAGTTTATGATGGAGTGAAAGATTAAGGCTCTTTGCAAACAAGTAGATCAGTTGGAAGAACTGGTGATTCATCAACACCAAGTCACACGCAAATCAATCAGTTAGAAGCATGCTAGTCTCCTTCATTTTGTCATGAATATTCCATCCTCGCCTTCAAAAAGTGAAACACTGGAGGATAAAGTTGCGAAAAGAGCAAGTGCCAAAGCCCGTCGGGATTTTGCCAACAAAAGTGAATTTACATACCTTGGCTAACCTATGGAGGAAATATTTCAAATGTTGATCAATGAAGGAAGAATTACATCCCTTCTACCTCCAATCAATCCCCATTCCAGACGGTTTTAATTCGAGGGAGTATGCCAATATCACTCCCACTCTCGCGGTCACAGCACAAAAGAATGATGGGCACTCCGCCACCTCATTTAGAATTTAATTGATAGCGGTGTCCTGCAAATGGCAGACGATGACACTTTGCTACTCGAGAGTGGGAACACATGTCCTATAAAATGGAAGGATGGCATAGCAGTTATATCCGCTGAGGATGACGCAACTGCTAAACCACCCACAATACAAGCAATTTAACTCAAAGGAACTGACAATCCTTTGAAAGTGGCGGAACTAGAGCCGATTAACTTACCATTCAGACCACGGTATCCTGTTGTCAGCCTACACAAAGTCCAATGGAATTATAGGCAAGATGAAGGATCTACTTCATATACAACTGCTACAGTGTCGAAGGAGAATCCACTTTATCTTCCCCATCGGGTGATAAAGCCCACCATTAAATTAAATGGGAAAGTTCCCATGGAGAAGATTGAAGAGTTCCTCTGTACCATGGGCCATAACGAAGCCAAGGTGGTTTTAAGCTTTAGAGAAGCTCCACAACAAATTTCCATACTAGACTTAGTTTTCTCTTCCGAAGATCACATGAAAATATTGCTAAGGGTCTTGGAAGAAGCCCATTTACTGAAATCAGTGGATGTGGAAAAATTCCAACATCTGGTTGATCATATTTTCAACAACAATATGATATCTTTCACTGACGATGACATTGCAAGCCATTGCACATATCAGTTTTGTCCTCCGGATACATGGTAGGAGGAGTTTTGATAGATGGAGGTTCATCTCTGAATATTTGTCTTTATGCTACCTTGGAGAAGATGAATATCAACCCCAAGGGGATCAAAAGTAGCCATACGGTTATCAAAGCTTTTGATGGATCCCAACAAAACGCCGTTGGAGTAATTGAATTACCAGTAGAGATTGGTCCACATACATTCAGTGTATCCTTTCATGTGCTCAAAATAGCCACAGGAAACAACCTACTATTAGGAAGACCATGGATTCATATGGCTGGAGCCGTCCCTTCCACCCTTCATCAACAACTCAAGTACATTATCAACAATAGCCTAGTTACTGTTAATGCTGAGCCAGATTGTCCTGAACAAGGTGACATACCACTCATCAGCTTCAATTCAGAAGTTGAGCTGGTCGGTTTCCATGCCCTGGAGGTGAGCAATACTCATTACCATCCCATTGGGGTGCCACCTCTCACACCCAAGATTTTTGCCAAAGTTATGTCGGCCACTCAAGAGATGATATCATTGGGTCATCAACCTGAACAAGGGTTGGGAAAAGATCATTAGGGTATTAAGAACCCGATTTAAGTGCCCAGTCAAACAGGAACAATTAGATTAGGATATTCTGCTAGCTCCAGTCACAGTAATCCTCATAAACACAAACAGATTCCTTCAACTTCAGCCACATGACGATTGTCTCCACTTGCAAATCCTGAGTTTGTATAGTCTCCGGTAAAGGTGCCAGCCCATATCATGGCTATCCTATTTCCCAAACCGATACCGGTTAAAGCAAAAAAGGTCCTGATTCCTGATCGCAGAGTGGAAGAAGAGGAACAGAGACGTAAACAAGACATCTCCAGGATGATGTCAGGCATACGCATCATTGTCTATGATGAGCATACAAACAGATACACCCCAGATGATGATTGCCCATATGTCATGGTCATCATTAAGGAAAAGGAGGATGATGATAGCCCTTCCATCATTGCAGTCCGTTAGGACTTTACCCTCGACAATTGGAACAACACTCCATGTATTGGTCGACGAGGGTAAAACGGGCAGAAATTCCATCTGCCTTGTAGATAACTTTAACTGCTTACTTTTCTATACAGTACTAGCAGTTGTTTTATCAGTACATGCTAACACTTTTGTATGATTAAACAATTTCATATATTAAGTGAAAGCATATTTTGTTTCAGGACTCTGAATTTAGATGTGCATGTACTGGCTAATGAGGTGCCTTTTCTCCACAAGGACCGTAACTTTGATGAAAAGTTGGACTCAGACTTGATGGAAATACAAGAGGACATTGAGATACATCAGGAGATTAAGGAATGGGTCAAAGAAAAACCTAAATCTAACCTTGATCAAACCATATCTTTCAATCTTAGAACCTTAGAAAACCCTAAGCTAATCCAGATTGGTTCAAACCTCACTCCAAACCAAAAGAATTACATGGTTACGCTACTAACCCAATTCCAGGATGTGTTTGCATGGTCTCATGAAAATATGGTGGGTTTATCCACTGACATTGTCCTTCATCGCCTTACCATTAAAGAGGGATTCAAGCCAGTCAGGCAGAAGCTCAAGCGATTGAAACCTGAGTGGAGTTTAAAGGTTAAAGAAGAAATTATGAAATAATTTCAAGCTGGCATCATCATGGTGTCTACATACCCTGAATGGTTATCAAACATAGTCCCCGTGCCTAAACCAGGAGGAAAGGTGCGAGTTTGCATAGATTACCGGGATCTGAATAAAGCTTGCCTTAAGGATAGCTTTCCCGTGACATTTGTCCACATTCTCATTGACAATACTTCTCAATACGACATGTACTCCTTTGTGGATTGCTTCACGAGGTATCATCAGATTATGGTTGCTGAGGAGGATCGTGTGAAAACTGCTTTCATCACGCCTTGGGGAACCTTTTGTTATAGACGATTGTCATTTGGCCTCATCAATGCCGGAGCAACCTATCAGCGAGCTATGACGGCTCTTTTCCACGACTTAATGCATAAAGAGATAGAGATCTACGTGGATGACATCATTGTCAAATCCCAAAGGGAGGAATACCACTTAGACCATCTTAGAGAGCTTTTCAACAGGTGGTGTAACTACAACTTGAAGTTGAATCCAACCAAGTCTGCCTTTGGTGTTAAATCAGGCAAGTTGTTAGGTTTCCTAGTCAGCCACAAAGGGATTGAGCTGGATCCCACCAAAATCCAGGTTATCAAGGAAATGCCCGTTCCTCAGACAGAGAAGGAAATACAGGGATTTATAGGAAGAATTAACTTCATTAGCAGGTTTATCTCTTAACTCACAGCAACCTCTGAGCCCATCTTCAAGTTGTTAAGGAAGAACTCCTCCATAAAATGAAATGATGAGTGTCAGAAAGCCTTCCTTACAATCAAATAGCAGTTGGTTAACGCTCATGTCTTGGTACCTCCCAGGGATGATGCTCCCCTGTTTATGTACCTGTCCATTAATGACAATGCTATGGACTGCATGCTGGGACAGAAAGATGATAGAGGCCAAGAGTGAACCATCTACTACCTCAGCAAAAGATTCAGCAGCAGTGAACACAACAAGTACACTCTGATTGAGAAGACTTGTTGTGCTTTAGCATGGGCTTCCATGAGGTTGCAGCATTACCTCCATGATCACACAACCCATCTCATATCCCGCGTGGATCCTCTCAAATACGTGTTCAGTAAGCCAATACTGAATTATCGGCTGTGCAGATGGTAGTTGATTTTGTAACAATTTGACATCGTCTACGTCACGCAAAAGTCCATTAAAGGACAAGGAATTACGGATCAACTAGCCACCGCACCCGTAGAGGATTACAAACCCTTAGAAACATACTTCCCCGATAAGGGGTCATGGCAATTCAGAAACACCATTAGTAGGGGTGGGCAAATAGTTCAGTTTTTTCAATTTTTGGATGAACCGGACCGGTCCGAACTGGTCAGTTCGATATAAATATAAACCGATTCGTTTATAAAAAATCGGTATATACTGGGTTTGGTTTAGGCGCTTTTATGGTTCTAAGATAAATCGAAACCTGACCTAAGATATATCTAGGTTTTTAATTTTTTTATTATTATGAATAATAATAATAATAATAAAATATTGATTATAATAATAATAATAATAATAATAAAAATAATAAAATAATAATTATATTAATTTTTGATAAAAACTAATCATGGGTTGAGATATCTAGATTCAACCAAACTTGATTATCGATCGCATCAAAATTTGAGTAACTTTGCATCTATCAGATTTGGCTTGGTTTTATCGATTGCCCACCTCTAACCATTAGTACGATGCATGCCATATGTGAAAAATGTATTTTGATAGAGCTGTTAACATGGAAGGTTTCGAGCCGGAGATTCTAGTGTCTCAGACGGGGAGAAGATCCCATCGTCGTCAAATTACAGTTTGTCAGCACCAACAACATAGCCGAGTATGAAGGCTGTATCATGGGGCTAAAAATTGATCACTTAATGGGCATCAGATAGTTAACTGTCTTTGTGGATTCAGAGTTGGTAATCAAACAAACCACGAGAATCTATCAAACCAAAGAGCTACATTTGCTGCCTTACCATCGGCAAGTTTTACAGATGGCTTCGGAGTTCGAAGAAGTAAACTTCCTCCACATTCCTTGGAGTAGGAATGATTTTGCGGATGCGCTAGCAACTTTGGCCTCCTTGATCAACATACATGACAAGGAAAATATGCCAAACATCTCATTTGCCCTACAAAAGGCTCCAGCCTATGGGAATTACGTTGGAGAAGTATCGGATGAGCTACCTCCCATCCAACACCCTTTGTATCAGCATATCAAGGAGTATCTACGAGATGGATCTACACCCGCTGAGGTGAGCCCAATTGAAAAAAGGCGGATCCATCATGGGTATGAAATTCTACCTGAGTGGAGATGCACTCTACAAAAGATATGCAGGATTAGGTCACCTTAGATGTATGGACAAAGACCAAGCTCAGAGGCTCATGGATGAAATCCATGGTGGAGTATGTGGCCCACACATGAGTGGACCCCTATTTGTTAAGAAAATCCTCAGAACAGGGCATTACTGGCTTACACTTACAGCTGACTGTGATGATCACGTCAAGAGGTGCTATCAATGCCAAATGCATAGAAATGTTATCCACGCCCCTCTAAGGGAACTCCACAGTATGAGTTCGCCATGGCCCTTGTCAATGTGGGGAATGGACATGATCGGGCCCTGTAATAACCCAAGATTTTCTATGTAAATAAATCAAAAATTTTGCGTATAAAGTTTTTTTTATTAATTATTAAAATAAATATTGGGAATCTGTGCCAAGATAATGTGTTTATATATATGTGATAAATAAAATATATTTATTACATGAATAATTACAAATAATTTTAATTTAGAATTATTGATTATTATAAATTATATTTTTATAATAATTAATTTTATAATAGAAATGTTTTTATTAATTATTTTCCATGAAAATATGATCATTATATTATTTAAATAATATATGAAATGATTATTAGAATTATTATAATAAATATTTTATTATATGAATTTGTTTAGATTATTTAAGTTAATTATTTTAACTTAATTAATAATGCTATATATGTAAGATAAATCAGATTTAGAATCCAAACCCTAATTTTGAATTTTTGGCTAAGGAATGAGAATAATAATATAATATTATTATTTTTCAATGCTATAAATATGTACTGTATATGTGTAATGTTAATGTGTGAAACAATTTTAATGTAACATGACAAAACCCTAATATTACTAGGATAAACCATATTTTAAAACTCAAATCAGAGTTTACGATTGATAAGAAATTGCATTAAGGTGATTAATAATAAGTGTTAGAATTATAATTGTTAATTAGGGAAACCCTAATTTTTGAAAACCCTAATTGGTAATTAGAAACCCTAATTAAAAAACTAGAAACCCTAATTTGCTAAATAGGAACCCTAATCGCTAATTAAGCAAGCTTAATGTTAATTAGTGAATACTTAAATCTAATTTCAAGTCTAATGTAATTACAAACCTACTCTAATTAAGGAAACCCTAATTACAAATTTTAAGAAACTAAATTTTTGTACAAACCCTAATTAGAAAATCCTACAAATTTTTGTGCCAAACCTTAGGGTTAAACCCTAAGGGTCAAACCCTAAGGGTTAGCTAATATGACAAGAATGCCCTTAAAATCACAAGTCAATTGTCTATAATGCCCTTTTGTATTCTTTATTAAGCTTTCTTGCAAATCCTACCATATTTAAGAGTTGGTGACCAACTTAATTATTTGACATTGTGACTTAATAATCACAGCAATCAGTCTTTTAGCCTGCCAATTCCTTGCATCTAAGTGTTATATATAGATTGGGAGAGAGAGAAATTTCTTTACTTAGCTCATTTTTGCTCCAACACTCAACCAATCCTCTCTCTCTAAAACCCACAAAAATTATAAGTATATCAGTCACAAAATCAAGCCCCACGAATTCCTTTAACAAATCAGAAGCCTAGAATCCAAAATTTTGAAAGTAAGGTATAAAACCCTACTAAGAATCTGATCTTGATTAATGTGTTAGATGTTAGTTTTTTTGTGTTAAACATGTTGTTTGTTAGTAGTGTATAATGATGATTTGGGTTGATAGATGTTAGATCCATAACATCTATAGGCTCAGATCTAGTGTTTTATAAAATGGAAAAATTTTCTAATGTGGTCTGACAACCGAATGTCAGACCTTCTGGATCTTAGCGTGTTTATTGTTTTGGTGTTTTAAGTGTTTGATATTGTAGTGTGCTATGAGATCTTTACTCTGGAACTTGAATCAATGTCATAGCATGAACAGATTGTAAGATATTGATGGTCAAAAGCCGTTCAGAAACTGCCCAGAAAGGGCCTGACAACTTATTCATGCGCCCGAATCTTTCTTGTGTTTATTGTTTTGTTCTTGTTCTTGTATCCAGGATGTAGACTGTTATATTAATTGTTAATTCAAGCTTTTAGATCGCCTAAACATTTATCAGGTAGATCACAGTTAACGGTCAAACCAAGCCGGAAGACCATGAAATACGTTTTCTGGGTAACCCAAAAAACGCATGACCAAGTCTTCTGACATGGTTTAACCGTCATGTATCTTAAGATGGTGTTGTTGTTATGATGATGTTATGTAATAGATCTGTACACCTACATGTTGTCTACACACTGAAAGCTTAAGATCACTAAAACATCACATAGATTGCAAATTGTGGAGGCTTGGAGGCTCAAATCTCTTTCGATTATATGTTGTTTGTTCATGTTTGTTGTTGAATCATGTAGTCTTTCAAGACTAGCACTACAATATCGACCACCAACATGCCCAGAAACATTACAGTTTACGAATTAAACTTGGTCAAACTACCTAACTCGAAACTAGTGTATGAATGTCTAGGTTGCTCAAGAACACCTAAGGCAACACTTTCTGTAGACAAAGGCTTTTAATGACAGATTTTTTAATTTTAATTAAATTAATTTCCAAAATCATTTAAAATAGAAATTAATTTCTAAAAATTACAAAAAATAATTTTAAAAATAATTATAAGTTATAAAAATTAATTTTTAATAATCGATATATTTTCATAAATATTAGTATTTATTTAAATATTATTGATATTTAATTTATTTAATAAATACATTAAATAAATTAATTAAAATCATTTTATTATATTAAAATCATTTTAAATGATAATAAGGTATTTAAAAATATTTGAAGTTATAAAATATAACTTTTAATATTTTAAAGCAAAATTCATTAATTATTTAATATTAATGATATTAGATTTATTTAATAATTATGTTAAATAAATTAATTTAAAAGTGATTTTAATATTAGAAAAATCATTTTAAATGAAAATAAAGAGTTTAATAATATTTGAAGTTATAAAATACAACTTTCAATATTTAAAGGTAAATTTCATTAATTATTTACTATTAATGATATTAAAGTTATTTAATAATTATATTAAATAAATTAGTTTAAAAATGATTTTAATATTATAAAAATCATTTTAAATGAAATTAAGGTGTTTAAAAATATTTTAAGTTATAAAGTATAACTTCTAATATTTAAAGGATAATGTAAGACCCCAAATTTTATGAATAAAGATTTAAATTTCTCGAAATATTTTTTTTGAATATTATGGTGTGGATTTGATATAATGTTATAGTTGTGGGTAATATTTATAAATTTTGTAAAGTAGGCAAGTTGTTATATAATATTCGATTGGTTGGGAAATATTCGTACGATGACACAATCATTGGTGGACCCCACAATAGAAGTATTATCGTATTTAGAAAACGACAGAATTATCATTTTATAAAAATAACGACGAAAGTGTTATCGTTAAAACTGTTGAATTACTCTTTAGTAAGTAAAAGTACGATGAATGGCGTGGTTGCATAGTAGCACACGGTATTGATTATTGATGCTTACGTAAGAAGTCACTCAGTTATACTCAATTATTTCTACAATAATTGCTGCATCATATCTCTCATATTATTGATTCAATTATTGTCACAGTATCATCTGCATAATATACATTATTAAATCAATAATTGAGACGACAAAGTTATTCATATTATTATTTGCAATATTGACAATGTCTAGAAGTTTTGTCAAGGAGAGGTTTGGTCACCTAATTGCGCACCAATAAGGAGAAATCCTTATCGAAAAGCCCCCTCTTTCCTAGAAACGACATGGTTGTTAAATATTATGAATTATAATATTAATGATGAATAAGTTCGTGTTTATTAAAGATGAAATTGATAGTTCCATTGTGTGGGAATTATTAGTGTTAGTGGAAATCGATATTTATTTCGATAATAATTGATGTCTGGAGGTTATATTGACCAATCAGTAATGCTTAGGATAAATGAGCAATTAATTGCTATTGATTCATATGATTATAACTATTTGTTCACATGTATGTACTATTGATTCACATTCATTTACTATTAGGGGAGTTGGTGCAAGATTGATAATACTTGCATGACTAAGTTAAAAATGGAGGTATAGATGGAGGTACTATACTATAATTTATATTTTCACATGTCTAGAACTATTGATTCACATGATTTACTATTAGGGGAGATGGTGCAAGTTTGATAATACTTGCAGGACTAAATTAAAAATGAAGGAAAAGAAGAATGTATTATATTGTAATATTTTGAGCCCCAAAACGTGTAATTATCGAAACTATATTTTCCTATAAATAAAAGCTCATTCCTTCATTATTTTTCACCAATTCACTAAAGCTATATAGCAATTATTATAGAGTGAATTATAGAGAAAAAGAAGAAGAGAAGTCTGCTACCTCAATATTTCAGTATCCAGTCTTCTTTTGATGTAAGGGGTATTATTTCTTTCGTATTCATGAAGAGAGCTTCTGTTATTCCATTCTTTATTATTATGTTAGAATAACCTATCTATGCGAAGTACCGCATACATGGTGAAATTCTTCTGTTATTCCATTCTTTATTATTATGTTGGAATAACTGCATCACATCACAATCGCATACATGGTGAAATTCTTATGTTATTCCATTTTTTATTATTATGTTGGAATAACTTGTCTATGCAAAGTATCGCATACATGGTGAAATTCTTCTGTTATTCCATTCTTTATTATTATTCATTGGAATAACTCGCATCTATCACGGATTACGCATGACACCGGTTCCATTCTTTATTATTATTCAGTATGAATATCCATCTGTCACGCGTATTACATACATGACTGGTTCCATTATTTATTATTCTACATTGGAATAACCTATTCATGCGGATCTATCGCATGCCTCGTGAATTCTTACATTATTCCATTCTTTATTATTCATTGGAATAACTTTGTCTATGTGGATTACCGCATGCATGGTGAATGACCTTTCGTATTCATTCTTTATTAAATTGTGGAAATAATGCATCTACGTGGATTACTGCATGGCGGAGTGAAAATCCATTTGCGATTTCAGTATATTATATTATACTCGTATGAGATATCATTTTTTTTTGTACTCATCATGGAATATCATTTTTTTGGTATTTTCTTTTACGAGTTACTATTCACGCAAGTTACTATTCACCCTATTACTATTCACTCGGGTGTATTAGGGCACTTTTTGTGTCGAGTACTATTCATGTAAAGTTCTTATTCACCCAAATTACTATTCACTCAAATATTGTTCACTCGAGTATTTGGGGTACTTTTCATGTTGGGATACTATTCATGAGGTACTATTGCCGAAATACTATTCACAGGGTACTATTCACGGGGTACTATTTACCCGAAAAATATATTTTCGTTCTGTCCAAATTATTTTTGGTACATGAATATTATTCTTGAGTTTTACTCTACAAAGAAGTATCATGTTGACAATTTGGACGTTATTGATTTTTGGATAAATTAAATTATAAATTTTTAAAATTTATCCTTGAACTTGTTTTATTGAATTATTATGTTATTGTCATCATCATCATGCTTATATTGTGATGAAAGTCATCTTTGGCTTACGTGCATAAATGGACTTGTGATGATTATGACTAGGAATTATTCAGTATAATCATAACCGTAATGTAACGAATGATGTGGTAAAAGTCCTCATTGGCATGTAGTTCATAGATGGACAGTTGTTGGTATGATTATGACTAGGGATTATTCGGTATAATCATGACCAATGATGATTACATGAATATCATTGGCCGTGATGCAGGGATGATTCGATTTTATTTATTAAGCAGAGTCTCAGCGATAAAGTTCATGAAAAACTTTTTAAATCATAGAAGATAGTAGATTTTATGCTCTACTTGACTCTTCTAATGGATTGCTTATTCCGCTGCAGTTGTTGATCTAAAACTTGTTGTCTATTTTATTCTATCATTTGTTATATTGTTGAAGGCTAAGGATAATTTATTATGCATTATCTTAGTCATAATATTTCTTACTGGGATAGTTGAGCTCACCCTTTCTTTCACTGTTCTCTTCAGAAAATGAGAATATAGCTGGATCTAGTCAGGGAATGGATTGACGGTCTAGATGGTTGTATTAGTAGACCTCACTATTATGTGAAATAGTGTGATAATAAATGTAATAAGATTGAATTTGAGAGTGGATATTGTCTAGAAGGCAATATTCGTGTTAAAACTTTTGACTATGTTTTGTCGTATTCTACACGACAGTTGTATAATTAAGTTGTATTTGAATTTTGTACCATGTATTTGGCGACTCAAGATGGGTGATGTATACCTGTTTTGGGGGCGTCACACACACACACACACACATATATACATATATTTACATTTCTGTCAGGCCTGGAGTTTACTTCGTGGCCTTTTACTGCTTTATTTACATTACGTTCCGCCTGGAGTTGACTTCGTGGTGGTTGATCTTTTTACTGCTTTATTTACATTGCGTCCCGCCTGGAGTTTACTTCATGGTGGTTGATCGTTTTTACTGCTTTCTTTACATTCCGTCCTACCTGGAGTTTACTTCGTGGCGGTTGAACGCATTTATTGCTTTATTGACATTTCTAATCCCCCATGGAGGTGCTTCGTGGTGGTTGATCATGTCTCTATATATATATTTACCGCTTTTATATATTTACCTTTGCGATCCCCCATAGAGGTGTTTCATGGTGGTTTATCATGTCTGTATATATATATATATACAGCTTTTATGTGATGCCCCCAAAATAGGTATACATCACCCATTCTGAGTTGCCAAATACATGGTGCAGAAATAACTACAACTTCATTAATACAATTGTCGTGGAAAATACGACAACACATATACTGTGAGTTTAAATACAAATATTGTCTTCTAGACAATATCCACACTCAGATAAAGTCCTCATTACAATTATTGATGCACTATTTTACAAAATAGTGAGGACTGTTAAAACAACTATCTTGAACCATCACTCCATATCCCGGCTAGTTCCTGCTAAATTCTCACCTCTTGAGAACAAAAATGGAACAAAAAGGAAAAGGGTGAGCTCAACTAGCCCAGTAAGAAATATTATGACTAAGATAATGCAGAATAAATTATCCTTAGCCTTCAACAATATAACAACTGATACAATATAATAAACAACTAGTTTTAGATCAACAACTGCAGCAGAACAAGCAATCCATTAGAAGAGTCAAGTAGAACATGAAATCTACTATCTTCTATGATTTAAGAGTTTATTATCAATTTTATTGCTGAGACTCAGCTTAATAAATAATTCACATCACTGAATTATCCATGCACTACGAGCCAAGGATATTCGTGTAATCACTAATGGTCATGATCATGCCAACCACTGTCCATCAATGCACAACGGGCCAATGAGGACTTTTACCACATCATTTGTAACATTACGGTCATGATTATACCGAATAATCTCCAGTCATAATCATACCGATCAATAGTCCATCTATGCACTACGGGCCAAAGATGACTTTCATAACAATATAACCATGAGGATGATGACAATGATATAAGAATTAAATTACATGAAAGCAAAGGATAAATTTTAAAGATTTATAATTTAATTTATCCAGAATTCAATAAAGTCCAAATTGTCAACATGATACTTGTGACAACCTGAATTTTTATAAGTTATTAAAATAAAAATTTAATAATTAAAATTCTTATTATGAGATGTTTTGAGTTTGAGTATGTATATATGCGTGCTATATATGTTGAAGTATATGATCTGGTGTGAAGAGAAATATATATTCATATATTGGGAAAGTGAGGTTCAATAGTTAAGTTAACTATTGAAGGAATTAAATGAATTTTGTAATTAATTTTAAATATTTATTGAATTAAATAAATATTTTAATTAATTAATTTATTGAGATAAATAAAAAGTTGATAAAATTATGGTGCAATAATTTAGTTAAGTGTGTATGTTAACTAGATTAATGAATGGTAATTTTATTGTTTGAAGATTTAATTTAATAAAATAATTAAATTAAATAAATTCCTTAATATTTAAGGAAATAAAATTAAATTAGATATATAATAATTTATTAAGCATAAGTATGATTATAATGAAAATTATAATTATAATGGTAATTGTAAGATATTAAAATTAATTAAGTGTGTGGCAAATGAAACTATATAGTATAAAAATAAACTAGAAACCTAACCTAAGTGTAGCTAAACAAGGCCTTGTGGCATTTGGCTTATTTTAACTGACGTAGACTATTGGTCTTTTTAGCTGACGTACGTGGGTTATATCACATATCCTCCTAATAAGCTAAGAACAGAGAAAGGGAGAAATACATAGAACTTTTAGAGGGAATCAAAGGAAGAATTTTTAAACTTTCTTAACATCATCTTGCTAGTAGGAGATTCAAGGTATAATCCATTCTTAAATTTTTCAAGTTTTAGTTTTGTAATCTTATTCTCTATAATTGTTTTTTTGTTGGGTTAGGGTTTGAGGTGTTGATTATGTACATGTATAATCTGATAATTGTTATATAGAAGTTGTATTGAGTAATCAAATTCATGGAAAAGTGGTTTGTAGAAGAAAATTAAGATAACAGTGTTTTGTATATGAAAATGGCTTAGTAAGTCCAAAATTTGATGTTCAATCCTTGCTAGAATCTGTTAATTTGTTATATATTGTGGTAGTATATCAAGAAACGAAAACAGCGGAAGTTAAACGAACCAATTTGGTTGAGAAACGAATTCGTAGCGAACGAATTCGCTAAATTGTAAAAACATGAACAATTAGTATGAACATGAGTTGTAAATTCATATTTGGGTTGGTTAATGTTTATGTTAGTTGATGGGTATTTGGTATGTTGTAGTTTTATGAGTTACAAACCTATAGAATTAAAAATGAACTAAATTGGATGAGTATAACTCATGTTATGATCATCGGAAGGGGTGGAGTGCAGTAAAATCACGAAGAACGAGCACGAGGGGTCATCTTGCTTCGAGGTAGCGAGCTTGCGCTGCCCCCAAGGTCAATTTGGGCGCAGCTGCGTCGGGCATCAGTTACTGGTGGACTGCTCTGACCTACTGTAGTAAATTAAGCATAACGTTTTCATACGAACTCCGATTGAGGTGATTCAAGATGATCCGGAACGAGGACGAATATACCTACAACTTTGGTTCTTTAAGGTTTTCAATTTGAGATAGTTAGGAAGGGTCAAAATAGTCATCTTTGTGACTGTTACGTATTCAGAGGCGATAGGAGGGTGTCGAACGAGCACATACGCAAGTATAGTGCTCCCGACGATAGAATATGTTATTCTAAGTGGTGTAACATGAAAATGCATGATATTATACATGACATATAAGATTTCCTTGCTCATAATAGAAAGCATTAGCATGACTTAGTATGTGTTTTGAAAAGAAACTTATACGTTTTAAAAATATTATTCATGAGCACTGTATTGTCTAAACTTCTGAACTTGTAGGATGACATACTAGTGACTTTTGGGTCTTTAAAAATGGCTTATATGTGTAAACATGATAGGACTTTTATGCCTCTAGGCATGATGAGATGCGATGCACACTACTAGATAGACATACTATGAACTATACATGTCTTAAAGTAAGATTTCAAGTCATAAACCATGCTAGTCATATACGATTACATGTAAACATGTATATTGAAAGTTGTTTAACCTCGTGGGTGGTCATATAGTTAGGCCCTTGTTGTATGAACTTACTTAGTAGTGAAATAAATGGCAATAAAGCTATAAAGTGTAAAACAACTTAAGGTAAATACAAGAAGCAGCAAACTTGGGCTAAGACCTAATAACATGTGGGTAAGATATGTGTTAACAGTTGTGAATGCTAAGAACCAAGATGAAACTAGAAAATACTCAACTACAGTGCGGCGAGGGGACGGCAGTAGGCTGCTGTAGTCCCCTAAGCCTAACCGAGGCGTAGGCTATTACATATAGTAAATGATGCTTGATTATTTTAACTTTGATCCGAACCTTATAGCATATATGTGTAATGAATGTCTAAAGCTATAATACTTGATATAGATGATGTTTAAGCATGAGATCATGTAATGGTTATATAAAACACAGAGTTGTTAAATTTTATTAAAGTTTGTAAAATGTAAGAACGATGTAGATCGCGTATCTATGAACTTTAAATATGTGTCGAACACATAGCGAGTCAAGTGTGTGAATGATATATATGAATGTTGATGTCAAGTATGAGTGGTTAAGGTATACCTATACATATCTATCTATTCTAAGAGTATGATGAGAAATTGAAAGGTAGGTTTTACAAACCTAGTTAGGAAACAATGTAACGTTACTGTTATATTAAGAATGTATGGAATATATGACTAATGGATGTGAGTGCATGATTATATAACTGTGTATGATTACACAAAGTGCAGATAAGCGTTAAGCAGTTAAGTCGTAGTTCATAAACTATGAATCAGGCAAGTCTTTCAGTTCCTATTTGTTATGTGAATTTGATTGTTTTAAATCTTTATTGCAAAGAGCATGATGTGTTATATATATGTTGAATGTATGAAATGTTAAAGTCAACTTATAACTACATTGATTGAGTAAAGCATGCTGATTGAGTAAGGAACTCAATCTTTATACTTGTTATATGAACTGTAACATGTATGTTATGTTAGTCCAATGTTTATGAGATATATGTTGAGCATGTTATTATGTGTTACGTGATGCATGAAACTGTTAGATTTTGCTGGGCTGTCAAGCTCAACCTTGCAAATAACCATTTTTGCAGGTTAAGGATTGAAGGTAACACTATGTGCTACTTGAATGATGTGGATGAAATAATAATACGAAGATTAATATTTTAGCTAAAGTTGTTATTTTTTTATACCATGATTAAGATTCATGAGATGTACTAAATGTTTTATAATATATAGTTTTATGTTGAGTTGTAAAGCTAAAGTTAGAGTTATCTGATATGTAAAGGTTATCGGATTGAAATGTAAAATTTTATATAATAACACTGATAAAGTGAATCATAAAATAAGATTGATTCAAAGGCATGTAGATGATAAAGGTTTTGATTCAGGAAATTAAAGTAAGAAGACATAAAAGTTTTAATTATTCCGCATTTTATAAAGTTTAACATCGAATAATGATGTAAAATTAAAAGTTAGACTTATTATTAACGACCGAATAATTAAATTGTATGAATTTTGGGGTCGTTACAATACTTCTTTGTGGAGTAAAATTTAAGAATAATATTGTATCAAAAATGATTTGGATGGAAAAGAAATCAATTTTTGTCATGAATAGTACCCCGGGTAAATAGTACCTTGTGAATAGTACTTTGTGAATAGTACTTAATGAATAGTACCCTATGAATAGTACTCCGGCATGAAAAGATTAAACTTTAACAAGAATATTCAGAAAAATATCCTTGTGAAACGATACTAGATGAAGCGTAAATTTCAAGAATATTCTACTAATTTCAAGGAGTATAGAAACAATACTTAACAACATGAGTGTAGAATTAGAGAATGCGAAGCGAAATAATATTACTTGCATACTTAGAGAGTATGACGGAAAATATTATTTCATATGAATATTGAACAAAAATAATATCTCTTACGAATACGAAAGAAATAATACCCCTTACCTTAGTAGGAGATTGATAACGCAATAGTGTAGTGTGTATACTCTTCTTCTTTCTATCTGATTCTCTCTCTATAGAATTCTCTTGTGAGTCGTAGTGAATTAGTGAGAATGAAAGAAGAAATAAGCTTCTATTTATAGAAGATTTCTAACTTAGCCCTTGCAATGGGAAGAGGCAAGTGGCTTGACGACTGGTGATGTGAAAAGAAAAGTGGTTTGACGCCTGTAATGTGAAACAACAAGTGGTTCGACGCCTCTAATGTGAAACGACAAGTGGTTCAATGCCTATAATGTGAAACGACAAGTGGTTCTATGCCTGTAATGTGAAATGCCAAGTGGTTCGACGCCTGTAATGTGAAACAACAAGTAGTTCGACGCCTGTAATGTGAAATAACAAGTGGCTTGACATCTGGTAAATGCAAATACTATTGGCGAAAGTGACTCGTAGATGATGACATATGGGCCCCATAGAATAAACCAAATTTATAACAAACGTCTCATAACAGACTTCTTATTTATATCAAAGATTGAATAAATATTTACTACAAATCATTTTATCTTCAATCAACACTTTATTTTTAATCTTTCAACATTTATTCATCATTAATATTATAACTCACAATATTGACAACCAGATCATTCCCAGGAAAGAGAGGGCTTTCCGATAAGGACTTCTCCTTATTGGCGCGCAATTAGGTGACCAAACCCCTTTCCTCGATAGAACTTTCTAGACATCGTCAATAATATAAATAATAATATGAATAACTTTATCGTCTCAATTATTGATTTAATAATATAAAATATTATGCGAGATGATCTTTGTGACAATAATTGAATCAATAACGTGAAATATTATGCAATAATTGCATAGCAATAATTGAGTATAAGCGAGTGACTTCTTACGTAAGCATCAATAATCAATACCATGGGCTACTATGCAACCAGCGCCATACATCTTGTACTTTTATCACATGGTATTTCAACTATTAATGATAAAACTTTCGTAGTTATTTTTATAAAAGATAATTTTGTCATTTTCTAACTCGAAATAATAATTACATTGTGGGGTCCACCAATGATTGTGTCGTCGTACGAATATTCCCCGACAAAAAGAATATTCCCCGACCAAACGAATATTTTATAACAACTTGTTTTACTTTGCAAAATTTTCACATATCACCCTTAACTTAATTCTTTTATCAATTTAACCATTTACTAAATAAAATAATAATTGTAAGAAAATTGAATACTTTCATTTCATAAAATTCGGGGTCTTACATTTTATATATATAACTGCTTATTGCTTTTCATATAAACTGCGGCATCATGTGAGCCTAGGAATCATGTGATCACAGATTCAGTTTACTGAATCTAGATTCGATTCCCGTGATGGACATTTTTCAACTGTAAGAAACTTGTAAATTATTCTCGGTGTTTGAATTTTCTTAGATGGCTTTCATGCCCATAAGGAGTTCGGCACTGCTACATATTATTTTCTCGAAGATGCTTCGCATCTCGAAAATAAAAGCAATCGAGCCGAACATTTAATAATAAAATGGAAGTATCAAAGGCCTCAATTACTATTGAGCACAGGGTTTGAAAAACCTCTTTTATAAAACCTTATTGCTATATCTTGTTTAAAACTAAATTTTTGTATAAATTCAAACCCTGTGTATATAGGTGCGAACGAGGCATAGCACTACTTCCAAATAATAGCACATTGACCCACACATACACACATTCATATAACAGTTTCTTGAAAAGTGGCAGTCACCGTGGTAACATAGATGTCGGGGGGTGCCTAATACCTTCCCTCCACATAATCAATCCCCCGAACCCAAATGAATCTCGGTTTCACAGACCCATTTAGCAGTGTCACATCACTGGGTCAATGTGCAAACCTTTTCTCAGTTGCGTTGGTGCAACCAGTTAAAAACACCAATTGGCGACTCTTACAGTCAAATCGTCGACATATACATGTCGGACCTTTTTCACTTGTTTTTTCAAATAAATCTCACATAACATGAGAACACCAAAGAACAAGAACAAATAAGGGACAAATAAAAATCCCGACGTCGACAGGTGGCGACTCCGCTGGGGACACCAGTAAGAGGGCTTAAGCTGCTACTACAAGCTTTTCAAAACTGTTATATGCTTGTGTGTGAATGTTGCAATTATATTATTAATGAATGTGTACAAATGCATTTTACTTACTGCACTGCAATATATCTATCTGTGATATTAGTGCTTCACACATGTTATCATTTTCATAAACGGTGAGACACGTTGTATGTGAATGTATGTTGTGTGGTTCCTCCACCGGGAGGCTATCCTGTCGGTTTTTGATTCTTTGGACTCGTAAGAAGACTAATTCCAATGAGGCTCAGAATGGCACCACCCAGATTCGCTTCAGTTAAAAAGACAGGATTAACTTCCGTCGAGTAAATTACGATGATCTGGGAACCTTCATGCCAAAAAGCCGCAAGAGTAACCTAAGATAGGTCAGCCTCTGATATACCAAACGCAGAGGAAAGTCTCTTCATGCTTTCCATTTTTTAATTACTTATAAAGACAATTACTTGTAATTTCATTCCTTGTTCATCTCTATGTAATGGAAAATATGAAGAATATTTGCACATGCATATTAAGACTTGACATGCTATCAAATAACACCCGTTTGGCAGGATAATATTCCTAAAATGGACACATTATGATAGCATGTAAACACGTATACATTCCCTAAAACTAAACTATATAGGTTTTGTAGGGAAATAATTGGGCCTGTTACCAGCTCAAAATCCAAAAAGGTCACGAGCCTACAACCAATTATATCTTCATTTGACCAGTCTAACCCTGCTCCTGTCTCTCGAGAAGAGTTTGACGGATTAAGCAAGCAAATTACAAATTTGGCTATTCTACTTAAAGAACTACATCAGTCTACTCAGGGTTTGCGAATACCCGTACATACAGAATCCTCTGCACAAGAAGGAGCATAAGGTTCATATAAAACAATTCCTGAACTTCATTTGGATACGACCAACAAAATTCCTGAAAACACCCATCTTAAAGAAGATCCAGACACCGGTGATATGAGGAAGAAAGTCCTTCAAATGGAGGAAACCCTCCGTTCTATCAAAGGAATTGGAGCGCACGGGAGTGTTTCCTATGCTGACCTTTGTATATTCCCTGGTGCTCATTATCCAGAGAAGTTCAAAACTCTTGACTTTGAAAAGTATGATGGGTTAGGGGATCCTTATAAACATTTGAAGGTGTTCATTGGAGAACTTGGATCTTATGCAGAGGACGAGAAGCTCAGAATACAGCTATTTCAGAAAAGTCTGACTGGAGAAGCCCGATCGTGGTATACCAGATTAGACAACTCAAAGATCCATAGCTAGGAAGAACTAGCTCATGCCATCTTCACTCAGTACAGCTTCCAATCTCAAATGGCTCCTGACTGGTACCAAATTACCAAGGTCAAGAAACAATCTAATGAGTCTTTCAGAGAGTATGCTCAAAGGTGGAGGTGCCTTGCTGCTCAAGTTATTCCTTTTATGACAGAATCAGAAATGGTTATGACCTTTATAGACATACAAGAAGCTCCTTTCTATGAAAGAGTCTTAGCTGGCATTGGCAAGCCATTTTCTGAAATGATCAAGCACAGAGAGATGGCTGAGATGGGATTGAAGTCAGGAAAGATTCAAGACCTAGCCGCTCTTAAAGCAGTTGCTAAGCACATCCATTCTGAAACTTATGGAAACAAGCCCCCGGAGGGTCCATAAAAAGAAAAAGGAAGATGTTTCCTTGATACTACAAGGTCAAAAAGGCAGTTAGAACATGCCTATCCAGAGGAGAAACTACTCCCCTTTGCAAGCACAATCTTCAAACCCTCCATTGCCTAAAGGCGAAGAAGTTAGATACCCCCGAGTGTTCACGCCCTTAGGGGACTCCCTCGAGAATATCCTTACTCTTCTGACTACTCAGAAGAAAATTACACATCTTCTTCTACCAGCCAACCCGAATGGGAAGGGTTTCAATGCTACTCGGAAGTGTGCTTATCATGTCGGGGCACTGGGACATGACACTCAGGATTGTTGGGCCTTGAAACACAAGATCCAGGACTTAATCGACAATAGGGAGATTGTAGTGACTAAACCCAACCAACCTCATGTGCAAGACAATCCTCGTCCTCAACACAAAGAAGGAGAGGTTAATATG
Organism: Panax ginseng; assembly: GCA_020205605.1. NCBI lineage: Eukaryota > Viridiplantae > Streptophyta > Magnoliopsida > Apiales > Araliaceae > Panax > Panax ginseng. The sequence goes on from JAINUU010000059.1 coordinate 21,665, forward strand.
ATTAATTGGAGCAGTGGACAGAGTTCCAATTATGTTGTTGAATCTTCCCAGACCAGCAAAGATAGTACTGACAGATGGGATTATGCGTAGTTCCAGTTTATGATGGAGTGAAAGATTAAGGCTCTTTGTAAACAAGTAGATCAGTTGGAAGAACTGGTGATTCATCAACACCAAGTCACACGCAAATTAATCAGTTAGAAGCATGCTAGTCTCCTTCCTTTTGTCATAAATATTCCATCCTCGCCTTCAGAAAGTGAAACACTTGAGGATAAAGTTGTGAAAAGAGCAAGTGCCAAAGCCCGTCGGGATTTTGCCAACAAAAGTGAATTTACATACCTTGGCCAACCTATGGAGGAAATATTTCAAATGTTGATCAATGAAGGAAGAATTACATCCCTTCTACCTCCAATCAATCCCCATTCCAGACGGTTTAATTCCGAGGGAGTATGCCAATATCACTCCCACTCTCACCATGATGATCACAAAGACTGAGGAAGAATGATGGGCACTCCGCCACCTCATTTAGAATTTAATTGATAGCGGTGTCCTGCAAATGGCAGACGATGACACTTTGCTACTCGAGAGTGGGAACACATGTCCTATAAAATGGAAGGATGGCATAGCAGTTATATCCACTGAGGATGACGCAACTGCTAAACCACCCACAATACAAGTAGTTTAACTCAAAGGAACTGACAATCCTTTGAAAGTGGCGGAACTAGAGCCAATTAACTTACCATTCAGACCACGGTATCCTGTTGTCAGCCTACACAAAGTCCAATGGAATTATGGGCAAGATGAAGGATCTACTTTATATACAACTGCTACAGTGTCGAATGGGAATCCACTTTATCTTCCCCATCGGGTGATGAAGCCCACCATTAAATCAAATGGGAAAGTTCCCATGGAGAAGATTGAAGAGTTCCTCCGTACCATGGGCCATAACGAAGCCAATGTGGTTTTAAGCTTTAGAGAAGCTCCACAACAAATTTCCATACTAGACTTAGTTTTCTCTTCCGAAGATCACATGAAAATATTGCTAAGGGTCTTGGAAGAAGCCCATTTACTGAAATCAGTGGATGTGAAAAAATTCCAACATCTGGTTGATCATATTTTCAACAACAATATGATATCTTTCACTGACGATGACATTGTAAGCCATTGCACATAGCAGTTTTGTCCTCCGGATACATGGTAGGAGGAGTTTTGATAGATGGAGGTTCATCTCTGAATATTTGTCCTTATGCTACCTTGGAGAAGATGAATATCAACCCCAAGGGGATCAAAAGCAGCCATACGGTTATCAAAGCTTTTGATGGGTCCCAACGAAATGCCGTTGGAGTAATTGAATTACCAGTAGAGATTGGTCCACATACATTCAGTGTATCCTTTCACGTGCTCAAAATAGCCACAGGAAATAACCTACTATTAGGAAGACCATGGATTCATATGGCTGGAGCCGTCCCTTCCACCCTTCATCAACAACTCAAGTACATTATCAACAATAGCCTGAATTATTAATGTCTTTGGTAGGATTGTCACGAACAAGGTGACATACCACTCATCGACTTCAATTCGGAAGTTGAGTTGGTCCGGTTTCTATGCCACGAAGGTGAGCAATACTCATTACCATCCCATTGGGTGCCACCTCTCACACCCAAGATTTTTTGCCAAAGTTATGCCGGCCACTCAAGAGATGATATCATTGGGTCATCAACTTTGAAACAAGGGTTGGGCAAAGATCATTAGGGTATTAAGAACCCGATTTAAGTGCCCGATCAAACGGGAACAATTAGATTAGGATATTTACGCTAGCTCCGATCCACGGTAATCCTCATAAACACAAAGCAGATTCCTTCAACTTCAGACTACGATGATGATCTCCACTTGTAAATCCACGAGTTTGTATAGTCTCGGTAAAAGTGTCACCCATATCATGGCTATCCTATTTCCCAAACCCAATGGGGTTAAAGTAAAAAGGTCACGATTCACGATCGTAGAGTGGAAGAAGAGGAACGGAGACGTAAACAAGACATCTCCAGGATGATGTCAGGCATACGCATCATTGTCTATGATGAGCATACAAACAGATACACCCCAGACGATGATTGCCCAGATGTCATGGTCATCATTAAGGAAAAGGAGGATGATGATAGCCCCTCCATCATTGCAGTCTGTTAGGACTTTACCCTCGACAATTGGAACAACACTCCATGCATTGGTCGACGAGGGTAAAACGGGCAGAAATTCCATCTGCCTTGTAGATAACTTTAACTGCTTACTTTTCTGTACAGTACTAGCAGTTGTTTTATCAGTACATGCTAACACTTTTGTATGATTAAACAGTTTCATATATTAAGTGAAAGCATATTTTGTTTTAGGACTCTGAATTTAGATGTGCATGTACTTGCTAATGAGGTGCCTTTTCTCCACAAAGACCGTAACTTTGATGAAAAGTTGGACTCAGACTTGATGGAAATATAAGAGGACATTGAGATACCTCAGGAGATTAAGGAATGGATCAAAGACAAACCTAAATCTAACCTTGATCAAACCATATCTTTCAATCTCAGAACCTTAGAAAACCCTAAGCTAATCCAAATTGGTTCAAACCTCACTCCAAACCAAAGGAATTACATGGTTACGCTACTAACCCAATTCCAGGATGTGTTTGCATGGTCTCATGAAAATATGGTGGGTTTATCCACTGACATTGTCCTTCATCGCCTTACCATTAAAGAGGGATTCAAACCAGTCAGGCAGAAGCTCAGGCGATTAAAACCTGAGTGGAGTTTAAAGGTTAAAGAAGAAATTATGAAATAATTTCAAGCGGGCATCATCATGGTGTCTACATACCCTGAATGGTTATCAAACATAGTCCCCGTGCCTAAACCAGGAGGAAAGGTGCGAGTTTGCATAGATTACCGGGATCTGAACAAAGCTTTCCTTAAGGATAGCTTTCCCATGCCATTTGTCCACATTCTCATTGACAATACTTCTCAATATGACATGTACTCCTTTGTGGATTGCTTCACGAGGTATCATCAGATTATGGTTGCTGAGGAGGATCGTGAGAAAACTTCTTTCATCACGCCTTGGGGAACCTTTTGTTATAGACGATTGTCATTTGGCCTCATCAATGCCGGAGCAACCTATCAGCGAGCTATGACGGCTCTTTTCCACGACTTAATGCATAAAGAGATAGAGATCTATGTGGATGACATCATTGTCAAATCCCAAAGGGAGGAAGACCACTTAGACCATCTCAGAGAGCTTTTCAACAGGTTGCGTAAGTACAACTTGAAGTTGAATCCAACCAAGTCTGCCTTTGGTGTTAAATCAGGCAAGTTGCTAGGTTTCCTAGTCAGCCACAAAGGGATTGAGCTGGATCCCACCAAAATCCAGGCCATCAAGGAAATGCCCGTTCCTCAGACAGAGAAGGAAATCTGAGGATTTATGGGAAGAATCAACTTCATTAGCAGGTTTATCTCTCAACTCACAGCAACCTGTGAGCCCATCTTCAAGCTGTTAAGGAAGAACTCCTCCATAAAATGGAATGATGAGTGTCAGAAATCCTTCCTTACAATCACAGTACCTCCCAGGGATGATGCTCCCCTATTCATGTACCTGTCCATTAATGACAATGCTATGGACTTCATGCTGGGACAGAAAGATGATAGAGGCCAAGAGCGAACTATCTACTACCTCAGCAAAAGATTCAGCAGCAGTGAACACAACAAGTACACTCTGATTGAGAAGACTTGTTGTGCTTTAGCATGGGCTTCCATGAGGTTGCAGCATTTCCTCCATGGTCACACAACCCATCTCATATCCCGCGTGGATCCTCTCAAATACGTGTTCAGTAAGCCAATACTGAATTATCGACTGTGCAGATGGTAGTTGATTCTGTAATAATTTGACATCGTCTACGTCACGCAAAAGTCCATTAAAGGACAAGGAATTACGGATCAACTAGCCGCCGCACCCGTAGAGGATTACAAACCCTTAGAAACATACTTCCCTGATAAAGGGGTCATGGCATTTCAGCAACACCATTAGTAGGGGTGGGCAAATAGTTCAGTTTTTCCAGTTTTTGGATGAACGGGCCAAAATTAGAGGCTTGTCCATTTGATATAAATGTAAGCCGAATTAGGTTAAATTTTAAAAAAAACCGGTATATCTGGATTTTTGATCTAGTGCTTTTATGGTTAAAGATAAATAGAAACCCAATAGGTATATCTAGGTTAATTTTTTTATTATTATTAATAATAATAATAATAAAATATTGATTATAATAATAATAATAATAATAATAATAATAAAAATAATAAAATAATAATTATATTAATTTTTGATAAAAGCTGATCATGCCATGGGTTCGGTATCTTAGGTCAATAGAATGCAGTATCGATACCAAAATTTGAGTAACTTCGGTACCGGTCCGATTTGGGCCGGTTTTTATCGGTTGCCCACCTCTAACCATTAGTACGATGCATGCCATATGTGAAAAATGTATTTTGATAGAGCTGTTAACATGGAAGGTTCTGGAGCTGGAGCAGTTCTAGTGTCCTGTACGGGGGAGCAGTATCCCATCGTCGTCAAATTACGTTTGTCGACCAACAACATGGCGAAAGTGAAGAAGGTATGTATCATGGGGCTAAAACTTGCTCACTCAATGGGCATCAGATAGTTAACTGTCTTTGTGGATTCAGAGTTGGTAATCAAACAAACCACGGGAATCTATCAAACCAAAGAGCTACATTTGCTGCCTTACCATCGGCAAGTTTTACAGATGGCTTCGGAGTTCGAAGAAGTAAACTTCCTCCACATTCCTTGGAGTAGGAATGATTTTGCGGATGCGCTAGCAACTTTGGCCTCCTTGATCAACATACATGACAAGGAAAATATGCCAAACATCTCATTTGCCCTACAAAAGGCTCCAGCCTATGGGAATTACGTTGGAGAAGTATTGGATGAGCTACCTCCCATCCAACACCCTTTGTATCAGCATATCAAAGAGTATCTACGAGATGGATCTACACCCGCTGAGATGAGCCCGACTGAAAAAAGGCGGATCCATCGAATGGGTGTGAAATTCTACCTGAGTGGAGATGCACTCTACAAAAGATATGCAGGATTAGGTCACCCTAGATGTATGGACAAAGACCAAGCTCAAAGGCTCATGGATGAAATCCATGGTGGAGTATGTGGCCCACACATGAGCGGACCCCTATTTGTTAAGAAAATCCTCAAAACAGGGCATTACTAGCTTACACTTACAGCTGACTGTGATGATCACGTCAAGAGGTGCTATCAATGCCAAATGCATAAAAAATGTTATCCACGCCCTACAAGGGAACTCCCACGATATGAGTTTAAGCCATGGCCCTTGTTAATGTGGGGAATGGACATGATCAAGACCCTATAATAACCCAAGATTTTCTATGTAAATAAATCAAAAATTTTGCGTATAAAGTTTTTTATTACTTATTAAAATAAATATGGAGAATCTGTGCAAGATAATGTGTTTATATATATGTGATAAATAAAATATATTTATTACATGAATAATTATAAATAATTTTAATTTAGAATTATTGATTATTATAAATTATATTTTATAATAATTAATTTTATAATAGAAATGTTTATATTAATTATTTTTCATGAAAATATGATCATTATATTATTTAAATAATATATGAAATGATTATTAAATTATTATAACAAATATTTTATTATATGAATTTGTTTAGATTATTTAAGTTAATTATTTTTAACTTAATTAATAATGCTATATATGTAAGATAAATCAGATATGGAATCCAAACCCTAATTTTGAATTTTTGGCTAAGGAATGAGAATAATAATATAATATTATTATATTATTATTTTGTATTAAGGTGATTAATAACAAGTGTTAGAATTATAATTGTTAATTAGGGAAACCCTAATTTTTGAAAACCCTAATTGGTCATTAGAAATCCTAATTACAAAACTAGAAACCCTAATTTGCTAAATAGGAACCCTAATCGCTAATTAAGCAAGCTTAATGTTAATTAGTGAATATTTAAATCTAATTTCAAGTCTAATGTAATTACAAACCTACTCTAATTAAGGAAACCCTAATTACAAATTTTAAGAAACTAAATTTTTGTACAAACCCTAATTAGAAAATCCTACAAATTTTTGTGCCAAACCTTAGGGTTAAACCCTAAGGGTCAAACCCTAATGGTTAGCTAATATGACAAGAATGCCCTTAAAATCACAAGTCAATTGTCTATAATGCCCTTTTGTATTCTTTATTAAGCTTTCTTGCAAATCCTACCAAATTTAGGAGTTGGTGACCAACTTAATTATTTGACATTGTGACTTAATAATCACAGCAATCAGTCTTTTAGCCAGCCAATTCCTTGCATCTAAGTGTTATATATAGATTGGGAGAGAGAGAAATTTCTTTACTTAGCTCATTTTTGCTCCAACACTCAACCAATCCTCTCTCTCTTAAACCCACAAAAATTATAAGTATATCAGTCACAAAATCAAACCCCCAAAAATTCCTTTAACAGATTAGAAGCCTAAAATCAAAAATTTTGAAAGTAAGGTATAAAACCCTACTAAGAATCTGATCTTGATTAATGTGTTAGATGTTAGTTTTTTTGTGTTAAACATGTTGTTTGTTAGTAGTGTATAATGATAATCTGGGTTGATAGATGTTAGATCCATAACTTCTATAGGCTCAGATCTAGTGTTTTATAAAATCTGGAAAATTTTCTAATGTGAATTGCGACAATGAATGTAGGACCTTACGGATCTTAAGCGTGTTTATTGTTTTGGTGTTTTAAGTGTTTGATATTGTAATGTACTATGAGATCTTTACTCGGAACTTGAATCAAGGTCATAGCATGAGCAGTTGTAAGATATTGATGGTGGCAGTTCAGAAGCGCCCGAAAGGGCGACAACTTATTCATGCGCCCGAATCTTTCTTGTGTTTATTGTTTTGTTCTTGTTCTTGTATCCAGGATGTAGACTGTTATATTAATTTTTAATTCAAGCTTTTAGATCGCCTAAACATTTATCAGGTAGATCACAGTTAACGGTCAAACCAAGCTGGAAGACCATGAAATACGTTTTCTGGGTAACCCAAAAAACGCATCACCAAGTCTTCTGACATGGTTTAACCGTCATGTATCTTAAGATGGTGTTGTTGTTATGATGATGTTATGTAATAGATCTGTACACCTACATGTTGTCTACACACTGAAAGCTTAAGATCACTAAAACATCACATAGATTGCAAATTGTGGAGGCTTGGAGGCTCAAATCTCTTTCGTTATATGTTGTTTGTTCATGTTTGTTGTTGAATCATGTAGTCTTGCACTAGCACTACAATATCTGACCACCAACATGCCCAGAAACATTACAGTTTACGAATTAAACTTGGTCAAACTACCTAACTCGAAACTAGTGTATGAATGTCTAGGTTGCTCAAGAACACCTAAGGCAACACTTTCTGTAGCCAAAGGCTTTTAGCGACAGACTTTTTAATTTTAATTAAATTAATTTCCAAAAATCATTTAAAAATAGAAATTAATTTCTAAAAATTACAAAAAAATAATTTTAAAAATAATTTTAAGTTATAAAAATTAATTTTTAATAATTTGATATATTTTTCATAAATATTAGTATTTATTTAAATATTATTGATATTTAATTTATTTAATAAATACATTAAATAAATTAATTAAAAATCATTTTATTATATTAAAAATCATTTTAAATGATAATAAGGTATTTAAAAATATTTGAAGTTATAAAATATAACTTTTAATATTTTAAAGCAAAATTCATTAATTATTTAATATTAATGATATTAGATTTATTTAATAATTATATTAAATAAATTAATTTAAAAATGATTTTAATATTAGAAAAATCATTTTAAATGAAAATAAAGAGTTTAATAATATTTGAAGTTATAAAATATAACTTTCAATATTTAAAGATAAATTTCATTAATTATTTACTATTAATGATATTAAAGTTATTTAATAATTATATTAAATAAATTAGTTTAAAAATGATTTTAATATTATAAAAATCATTTTAAATGAAATTAAGGTGTTTAAAATATTTTAAGTTATAAAGTATAACTTTTAATATTTCAAGGATAATGTGAGACCCCAAATTTTGTGAATAAAGATTTAAATTTCTCGAAATATTTTTTTGAATATTAAGGTGTGGATTTGATATAATGTTATAGTTGTGGGTAATATTTATAAATTTTGCAAAGTAGGCAAGTTGTTATATAATATTCGATTGGTTGGAAAATATTCGTTTTAACAGGGAATATTAAATGCGTGCGGCACAATCATTGGTGGACCCCTATGAGAAGTATTGTCGTATTTAGAAAATGACAGAATTATCATTTTATAAAAATAACGACGAAAGTGTTATCGTTAAAGCTGTTGAATTACTCGGTAGTAAAAATGCGATGTCTGGCGTGGTTGCGTAGTAGCTGCGGTATTGATTATTGATGCTTACGTAAGAAGTCACTTTCGGTTATACTCAATTATTTCTACAATAATTTGCTGCATCATATCTCTCATATTATTGATTCAATTATTGTCACGGTATCATCATATAATATACATTATTAAATCAATAATTGAGGCGACAAAGTTATTCATATTATTATTTGCAATATTGATGATGTCTAGAAGTTTTGTCGAGGAGAGGTTTGGTCACCTAATTGCGCTTTTGATAAGGAGAAATCCTTATCGGAAAGCCCCCTCTTTCCTAGGAACGACATGGTTGTTAAATATTGTGAATTATAATATTAATGATGAATAAGTTCGTGTTTATTAAAGATGAAATTGATAGTTCCATTGTGTGGGAATTATTAGTGTTAGTGGAAATCGATATTTATTTCGATAATAATTGATGTCTGGAGGTTATATTGACCAATCGGGTAATTAACATGATAAATGAGCAATTAATTGCTATTGATTCACATGATTATAACTATTTGTTCCATGTGTGTACTATTGATTCACATTCATTTACTATTAGGGGAGTTGGTGCAAGATTGATAATACTTGCATGACTAAGTTAAAAATGGAGGTATAGATGGAGGTACTATACTATAATTTGTATTTTCACATGTCTAGAACTATTGATTCACATGATTTACTATTGATTCACATGATTTACTATTAGGGGAGGTGGTGCAAGTTTGATAATACTTGCAGGACTAAATTAAAAAGGAAGAAAAAGAGGAATGTATTATACTGTAATATTTCGAGCCCCAAAATGTGCAATTAATGAAACTATATTTTTCTATAAATAAAAGCTCATTCTTCCTTCATTTCTCACCAATTCACTAAAGCAATAGAGCAATTATTATAGAGAGAAATTATAGAGAGAAAGAAGAAGAAGTCGCTACCTCTCCTTATTCGATTATCTAGTCTTCTTTTGAGGTATGGGGTATTATTTCTTTCGTATTCATGAAGAGAGCTTACATTATTCCATTCTTTATTATTATGTTGGAATAACTTTTGTACATGCAAAGTACCACATACATGGTGAAATTCTTTTATTATTCCATTCTTTATTATTATGTTGGAATAACTTTGTATGTCATAAATCTGCATACGTGGTGAAATTCTTACATTATTCCATTCTTTATTATTACATTTGGAATATCACATGTCTGCGATTCATTCGCATGACTGGTTTCATTCTTTATTATTACATTTGTAATATCACATGCATGCATCATTACGCATGACTGGTTCCATTATTTATTATTACATTGGAATAACACATGCATGCTGATCTATCGCATACTGGTGAATTCTTTTGTTATTCCATTCTTTATTATTCTATTAGAATAACTTTATCTATGATGATTCTTTGCATGCATGGTGAATGATCCTTCGTATTCATTCTTTATTAAATTATGGAAATGATCTATCTCGTGGATTATCGCATGCGCGGTGAAAATCCATTTGCGATTTAAGTATATTCTATTATACTCGTCTAAGATATCATTTCTTTTGTACTAAATCATGGAATATCATTTTCTTTGGTATTTTTTTTATGAGTTACTATTCACGGGTTACTATTCACCCGATTACTATTTAGTCTAGTATTATTCACTTTCGTATTATTGGGACACTTTTCGTCTTGGGAGTACTATTCTGATTCTTATTCATGGATTACTATTCACCTGATTACTATTCACTCTAGTATTATTTACTCGGGTATTTGAGGCACTTTTCGTGTCAGGGTACTATTCACGAGGTACTATTCCCAAAGTACTATTCACAGGGTACTATTCACGGGGTACTTTCTGTCTAAATTATTTTTGATACCTGAATATTATTCTTGAATTTTACTCTACAAAGTAGTATCATGTTGACAATTTGGATGTTATTAATTTCTGGATAAATTAAATTATAAATCTTTAAAATTTATCATTGAACTTGTTTTATTGAATTATTATGTCATTGTCATCATCCTCATGCATATATTGTGATTAAAGTCATATTTGGCTTACGTGCATAGATGGACTTTGTATGATTATGACGAGGATTATTCGGTATAATCATGTAGTAATGTAATTAATGATGTGAATAAATGAAATTTATTTTCCTCTATTTATTATTTTGAAATAGTAAGGGTTGATTTGATTAATGTGGATAGTTATGGGTAAAATCATAAATATTTGAATAAATAAGCAAGTGGTTATAAAATATTCATTATTGACTGGGGAATATTCGTTTGGTGGTGGAATATTAAATCTTTGTACCTTTGTGTATGGGAATATTAAATGGGCGCATAATTGGTAGCTTAGGGATGTGATCTTTTATGGGCCCATATGCTATGTAATAAATGAAAAGCGATTGGATGAAGAAAGCGACAAATATAAGTTGTTTATAAATAGCGGCGTAGTTATTCACAGACAAATATAATTATCTTGTTGGAATACCGGTGGTTAAAACACACTATGTCTGGCGTTGTTGAGCAGTAGCTGCGGTATTGCACCAATTATTGATTCTTACGTGAAGGCCTACTCGATAATTATTACGATAATTCTTATTCGATTATTTTATTTTATTGATTCAATAATTCTTTGCATTGATATTTTATATTCTTTGTTGTTTGATAAATTGTCATTACGGTATTTTCCATTATCAGAACGATAATTCATATTATCTGAATAATATTATTGGATAACATTATTGGCGATGTCTAGAAAGTTACATCTAAGGAGAGGTTTGGTCACTAATTGCTTGGCGAGGTAAGGAGAGATCCTTATTGGAAAGCCCCTCTTTCTGAGGAGCGGCTGGTTGCGATCTTGTGATTCTGTAATATTATTTGTGAATAATTAATTATTGATTTATATGATGAGGAAAATATTGATTTTATGTGGATATAGATGGAGAAAATTTTTAAAGTGACAATTGTTGAAAATTGAAATTTTATCTTTTTACGATAAAATAATTCATTTAAATATATTATTATATTTTAATAATATAATAATGGTGATATTTTACAATGAATGTGGGATATATGAGTATATGAGGAAAAAAGTATTTTTGTTGCAATAAATATTAAAACATATTTTTTGTGTGTTGGTAGACCCATTTCTTATTTGAAATTTGATTATAGCTTGTAAAATCGTTGGTTTGTGGATTTGGTCGATTTACATTTGGAATTTGGAAAAACTTTCATACGCAAAGTTGTAGATAATGGAATTTCCTATAAAAATTCATGAGTTTTGAATTTTACGATAAAAGGGCTAATTATTATGAATTATTGAAGTTAGAAGCTCAAAATAATTGATTTTTGGAAGTTTAAAATAATTTAAATAAGAAAAACGTTTTTTTTTGTGTTTGGTGGGCATCTTTAACACATGTCAAGTTCTTTGAATTCAGATGCTTGATGCGTAGGAAGATGTAAAAAAAATAAATAATATTAATTTATTAAATTTTTACTTTTTGGTGTTTAAGCATTTTTCTATAAATAGGGTCTTGGGTTAGAATTGAAAATCACACGAAGCTGAAGTTTTTCTCTCTCTATATTATCGGCGTATTCTTGTGAGTATTTTGAGTATACTTTGAGTATTCTTTATCGGATTGAGTTCAAGTCATGCTTTATATCAGGTGTTTATGACTAAATCTTGTCTTTCGAGGTAAGGGATGTTATTTTATTAGAAAATGATATTATTTCTTGATATCATTATCTTGAAATATTGGTTGGAAATTTTTATCAAATTTGGAACTTTTTCATGTCGGGAGTTCTTATTCATGAGTTCTTATTCACGAGTTTCTTATTCACGAGTTCTTATTACATGATTCTTATTCATGAGTTCTTATTCACGAGTCTTATTCAAGCGTGATGATGTTTTTGTGAAATTTCTATCTTTTTGTGTCGGAGATTCTTATTCACGTACGACCTTATTCACGTATCTGACCTTTATTCACGAATCGACCTTTATTCACGAAAAATTAAATTTCTTCTTTTTGTCAAAATATCTATTATGGATACTAGCTTTGATTGTATCCATGTTTTGATCATTCTTGAATTTTACTCCCTACGATTACTTATGAAGTATTTTTGAACTTGGATTGTTTAAAATCTGAATCCTTAATATTGTTCTTTTGTTTCCTTTGGATTCGTTTCCTTTAAAATATTTTTCATCATCCTCGGTCCTAAATGATGATATTCTTGAATATCTTTGGCTTTTGGTGCAAAGATGAATGATTTCTTGATGAATATCTTTGGCGTAGTCTGAGATGAGCAGTGTTGAGATGAATATTGGTGATTAATATCTTTGGCGTAGTGCGAAGATGAGCAGTGTTTAGATGAACATGACCGGTGATGAATATCTTTGGCTGTAGTGCAAAGATGAATATTTGATTCGAGATATATATTGATTGATGTTACGGGGATAAAATATCGACGATGAACTTTTAAATTCATATATAGAAGATAGTAGTTTGCATTCTCTCTTAACTCTTCTAATGAATTGTTATTTTATTGCTGCGAGTTGTTGATTTAAAAGCTGGTTGTCTATTGTGTATACTATTAGATTTTTCCTGTTGAAGACTAACGATAATTTGTTGTATATTATCTTAGTCATAATATTCTTCTTGGGCTAGTTGAGCTCACCCTTTTCCTTTTGTTCCATTTTTCTTCTCGGGGAGGCGAGAATGTAGCGAGTCTTAGTCGGGGTATGGAATGAAGGTTTAGAGAGAGTTGTTTAGTAGTCCTCACCATTTTGTAAAATAATGTATCAATAATTATGATGGGGATTTATTTGCGTGTGGATATTATCTAGATGGCAATATCGTATTTAAACTCACAGTTTATATGTTGTAATAATAAAGTTGTAGTTATTTACGTACCATGTATTTGGCGACTCGAGAATGGGTTGGATGGAATGGACCTATTTGGGGGCGGCGTCGCGGTTGGTATCGAGCTTAGGGATATGATCTCTGGCGGAGATCGGGGAATAGAACTAGGAGGGAGGCGAGTAAATCCATTTAGTGTGTGTCTAAAGCTTATTTGTTAGTTGGTTAGTATATAGGGATATTATGTGATATATTGATTTCCTTAATTAACCCTTGTTTTATGGCGGTATTTGAGAATGTCATTTGAGAATATTATGATGGAGTAAATGAGGCCAGTGGAGATGCTGTCTTTACCAGCGAGGAGAGCGTCTGACAGCAGTGGCAATGTACCTCTCTGTGAACAACACCTGCTGGCGAGATGATGAGCGAGGGGATGTTTAGAAGCTTTTTGCGGTTCATGCAAAATCGAGGCGAGGAGACTTCGTGTTCAAAATCTGAGGGAGAAATGATAGCAATTCACGGGTGGTCACATTGAAAGCAGTTCGAAGTTGGGACCACGAGTTACAGGGAAGCGGATCCGATTAAAAAGGCGGAGGCGTGGGTCAAACAAATTACCAAGATATTCGATGTCTTGGGATGCGGAGAAGAGAGAAAGTTCCATTCGCTACTTTTATGTTAAAGTAATGAGGCGATTCTTGGTGGGAATGCGTGAAGCGTACCCATCATTTGCACTTTCGGCATGTCGTGGGAGAGCGTTTGAAGCAGTTCAATGACAAGTACTTCCACGAAAGTATTACGTCATATGAAGGAAGTGGAGTTTATTAGGTGGAAGCGAGAATAACATGGCGGTGTCCCGATCTGGCGAAGTTAGCGGAGTTATCGAGGTTTGCACCTCATTTGGTGGAGAATGAGGAGCATATGGCGGATGTTTACGAGAGGTTTGAAAACGGCGTCGTCGATATCTCATTTCTCATAAATTTTCTCTCTATGACCGGATGTTGTCAGCGGGGCTCGGTTGTTAGGCGAGATAACGAAATACGTTCAATGGGGACCATAACGAGGATCATCTAGAAGATAGCGGTCATCGAATAACGATAACGGCGGCGGAGAAAGAAGAATACGGACAAAAGCGGTAACCACTCTGGTGGTAATCGTGGCCATGAAAATAGAAGAAGCGAGTCGGGAGGAGATTTTAAAAAGAGGAGATTCAACAACGACCATGTGAAGGCGTCGGCGCTTGATGGCAAGCTGGTTCGAGGAGGAGAAAGACCACCGGGTCGTATGTTACAAAATCAGGGAAGAGGACATATCATTGAGCGCCCTAGCAGTTTAAGGTATGCTATAATTGTGGAAAAAGAAGGACATATATCGCTCGAGATTATGCGGTATCGAAACCGATCCGGTGGGAATGGTGACTCGAAAAGGATGTCGAGAAAAGTCAAAGTCAGCGGTTCTGGAAGGCGTTTGTCGTGGCCGGTCAAAATCGAGGAACGACGAAGTTAGCGCAGGTTAGTTAATTATAAATTCTTGCGAAGTTTATACCTTACTGAATCTGGGTTCTACCCATTCTTTTATCTCTCTTGCTTGCGCTCAGCGTTTGAACTTGACTACGGAGAAATTAGACTTTGACTATTTATGGAGAGACTCATTGGGAGAAACTTTCATTACATCAGTTGTTTAGAAATCTTGCTTGATTAGGGTTGGCACTTTATCACATTACTGTTAACCTTATTTCTATAGAGATATTTGCTTTTGATGTGATTTTAAGGTTAACTACTCATCATGTAGAAATTGATTACTTTTCGTAAGGTTGTTAGTTTTCATATTCTAAATGACTTTGTTATTGAATTCAAGCAATCAAACCATTGTAGTCAAACATTTTCATATCAAGCCATGAAGTCATTCGTTTATTACGGATGTCAAGTTTTCTTAGTCCATGTTATGGATTTGAATAAAGACACGTCGATTTGAATAATATTTCTGTTGTTATTGATTTTTTTCTGGCGTATTTCTGAAGAATTTCTTGGCTTACTCCAAAGCACGATATTAAATTTTTTGTATCGACTTTGAACCGGTACAAAACTCATTTCTAAAATCTCATATCGAATGGCTCTATTGAACTTGAGGAGTTAAAAATTCAACTATAAATTTGGTACTGAGCCTTTATCTGGTGACTTCCTTTGTGGAATGCTGCAGAAGCGGACTCTCCGTAGGGGACACCATATTCGATGCGATAGTAAAGCGATAGGTGTCATTGTAGCGTCTTATCAAGGTTGGGATATGAGTCGCGATTGAGAACAACCTAAGTCGGTAATCGAAATCGTAGCTTTACAGAGGCTTAGTTGGTTATTATCGGAGATTTCGTTGAAGGATATTCTCGAATCGCTATTCCATTACTTAGCGGTGACTTCGTAGAGATACAAAATTCGAATGGAGCGAGGAATGTGGGAAGAGCTTGAAGAACTCGAGAGGAGACTCATTTGACACGTATTACGACCATGCCATCTGGAAAAGCGAGCGTGGTAGGCGGCGTGTTGAGTAGAAGATCGTATCACAATCTGAGTACGATATTGTCAAAGACTCATTTCAGTATAATTTACAAATAATAGAGATGGAGATGAAAACTCTAGGTACCCGCGTGATGATATCTGAGTATAATCGACTTTAATCGATAAAGTTAAAAGTTATTCAAGCTACTGCCGGGTGATGAATTTGAAGAAGGAGGTGCGAAGTTGTTATTTCAAAAGCGAGAATCGGTGAGGTGAGGAAAGCTCGAACCTTGATTTATTAATCCATTTGAAATTCTCGATCGAATAGGAGCGTGGCCTATAGACTCGTTTTACCGCCAAGTATATGGCGTGTTCATAAGCGTTTTTCACGTATCGATGTTACGTAAATATGTGGACGACCGAACCACGTCATTGAGTTAGAAGCCAGGACGAGATAGTAGAAGACTTAACGTCGAGGAGGTACTGTCAAGATCTTGGATAGAAAAAAGAACATGTCTATGTCTGGGGTTATACCACAAGTTAAAGTTTTGTGGAGAAACCATCTTTATTGAGGAAATGACACGGGAGTTGGAAGCGGAAATGAAAGCGAGGTATTCTCATCTTTTGAAACACAGAAGTCGTCGTCGATTTCGAGGACGAAATTTCATAAGGAGGGAGGTTGTAAGACCCCAAATTATTAATAAATGAAATTTATTTTCCTCTATTTATTATTTTGAAATAGTAAGGGTTGATTTGATTAATGTGGATAGTTATGGGTAAAATCATAAATATTTGAATAAGCAAGTGGTTATAAAATATTCATTATTGTCGGGGAATATTCGTTTGGTCGTGGAATATTAAATGCTTGTCGGGGAATATTAAATGCTGATGGTGCTTGATCTTTTATGGGCCCCCCATGAAAAGCGATTGGATGAAGAAAGCGACAAATATAAGTTGTTTATAAATAGCAGGCGTAGTTATTCTGAATTATCTTGTTGGAATACCCGGTGGTTAAAAACACTACTGTCTGGCGTTGTTGAGCGAGCGGTGCTTTGCGGTATTGCACCAATTATTGATTCTTACGTGAAGGCACTACTCGATAATTATTACGATAATTCTTATTCGATATTTTATTTTATTGATTCAATAATTCTTTGCATTGATATTTTATATTCTTTGTTGTTTGATAAATTGTCATTACGGTATTTTCCATTATCGAGACAATAATTCATATTATCTGAATAATATTATTGGATAACATTATTGGCGATGTCTAGAAAGTTACATCTAAGGAGAGGTTTGGTCACTAATTGCTTGTTGATGATGAGAGAGATCCTTATTGGAAAGCCCCTGCTCTCAGGAGGAGCGGCTGGTTGCCCGATCTTGTGATTCTGTAATATTATTTGTGAATAATTAATTATTGATTTATATGATGAGGAAAATATTGATTTTATGTGGATATAGATGGAGAAAATTTTTAAAGTGACAATTGTTGAAAATTGAAATTTTATCTTTTACGATAAAATAATTCATTTAAATATATTATTATATTTTAATAATATAATAATGGTGATATTTTTACAATGAATGTGGGATATATGAGTATCTGAGGAAAAAAAGTATTTTTGTTGCAATAAATATTAAAAGCAGATTTTTTGTGTGTCGGTAGACCCATTTCTTATTTGAAATTTGATTATAGCTTGTAAAATCGCTTGGTTTGTGGATTTGGTCAATTTACATTTGGAATTTGGAAAAACTTTCTTACGCAAAGTTGTAGATAATGGAATTTCCTATAAAAATTGCGAGTTTCAAATTTTACGATAAAAGAGCTAATTATTATGAATTATTGAAGTTAGAAGCTCAAAATAATTGATTTTGGAAGTTTAAAATATTTAAATAAGAAAAACGTTTTTTTGTGTTTGGTGGGCATCTTTAACACATGTCGAGTTCTTTGAATTGAGATGCTTGATGCGTAGGAAGATGTAAAAAAAATAAATAATATTAATTTATTAAATTTTCTACTTTGGTGTTTAAGCATTTTTCTATAAATAGGGTCTTGGGTTAGAATTGAAAATCACACGAAGCTGAAGTTTTCTCTCTATATTATCGGCGTATTCTTGTGAGTATTTTGAGTATACTTTGAGTATTGCTATCTGGTGCAAGTTCAAGTCATAGCTTTATATCAGGTGTTTATTTAGAAATCTTGTCTTTCGAGGTAAGGGATGTTATTTTATTGAAAATGATATTATTTCTTGATATCATTATCTTTGAAATATTGGTTGGAAATTTTTATCAAATTTGGAATTTTTTTCATATCGGGTTTACTATTCATGAGTTACTATTCATGAGTTCTTATTCACGAGTTCTTATTCACGATTCTTATTCACGATTCGAGTCTTATTCACGAAGCGTGATGATGTTTTTTGTGAAATTTCTATCTTTTTTGGTGTCGAGATTCTTATTCACGTATCGACCTTTATTCACGTATCTGACCTTTATTCACGAATCGACCTTATTCACGAGAAAAATTAAATTTTCTTTTTTTGTCCAAAATATCTATTATGGATACTAGCTTTGATTGTATCCATGTTTTGATCATTCTTGAATTTTACTCCACTACGATTACTTATGAAGTATTTTTGAACTTGGATTGTTTAAAATCTGAAACCTTAATATTGTTTCTTTTGTTTCCTTTGGATTCGTTTCTTTAAAATATTTTTCATCATCCTCGGTCTAAATGATGATATTCTTGAATATCTTTGGCTTTGTGCAAAGATGAATCTTGATGAATATCTTTGGCGTAGTCTGAAGATGAGCAGTGTTGAGATGAATATTGGTGATTAATATCTTTGGCGTAGTGCAAAGATGAGCAGTGTTTAGATGAACATGACCGGTGATGAATATCTTTGGCTTTGTAGTGCAAAGATGAATATTTGATTCGAGATATATATTGATTGATGTTCTGACGGGGATAAAATATCGACGATGAACTTTTAAATTCATATATAGAAGATAGTAGTTTGCATTCTCTCTTAACTCTTCTAATGAATTGTTATTTTCATTGCGATTGTTGATTTAAAAGCTGGTTGTCTATTGTATTCTATTAGATTTTTTCCTGTTGAAGACTAACGATAATTTGTTGTATATTATCTTAGTCGTAATATTCTTTCTTTGGGCTAGTTGAGCTCACCCTTTTCCTTTTGTTCCATTTTTCTTCTCGGGGAGGCGAGAATGTAGCGAGTCTTAGTCGGAGGTATGGAATGAAGGTTTAGAGAGAGTTGTTTAGTAGTCCTCACCATTTTTGTAAAATAATGTATCAATAATTATGATGGGGATTTATTTGCGTGTGGATATTGTCTGAGATGGCAATATCGTATTTAAACTCACGATTTATATGTTGTAATAATAAAGTTGTAGTTATTTACGTACCATGTATTTGGCGACTCGAGAATGGGTTGGATGGAATGGACCTATTTTGAGGCGTCGTGCTTTCGATTATTGGAAGCGATAATGAGTCAAGCACAACCAAAAGGCAACGACCAACAACACGATAATAATAAATGCAAGGTGGCATGACCATCGGAACAATGATAACTATCGTGGGGAAATTATCATGCCAAGAATGGTAACCACTTCGGTGGTAATCATGGCCGAATAATAGGAGTGGGAATTTCAAGAAGAAGGTTCAACAAAGATGGAAAAGGCAATGGCACCAACACCCGTTTTCAAGGAAGGAGAACGACCACCAATTGTATGCTTCAAATGCGGAGGGGAGGGACATATTAGTCCAAACTGCGTGATGTAGTCTAAAGCATGTTACAATTATGGAAAAGAAGGTCACCTATTGATTACGCCGTGCACTAAAGTCAAGTCCAATTTGGGACGGTGGCACCAAATGGATCTGGACAAAAACAAAGTCGGTGGTTTCAAGAAGAGCATTTTTCGTGACTTCTCAAAAAGCTAGTAACCCGAACGAAGTTAACATGGGTTAGTTAATTATAAATTCTTGCGAATTCTATACCTTATTAAATCTCTAGGTTCTACCCATTCTTTTATCTCTCTTGCTTGCGCTCAATGTTTAAATTTGACTCGGAGAAACTAGACTTTGACTTATCGGTTGAAACTCAGTTAGGAAAACCTTCATTTCATGTCTTATCCAAGTCTTGGATGAGATTCACGATTTTGAATGATATTTACATTGTTAATAAATTTCTTGGCGTATTCATGAAGACTTCTAGCCTACCCCGAGGCGTGAAATTGAATTTTATATTGACCCCGATACAAAACTCATTTCTAAAACCCTCAAATATTTCTTTACTTAAAACGAGCGTATCATGCGCTAAAGCGTTGGCTCGAGCTTTTGAATATTACGATCGTACCATTCAATACCATCGTGGAAAATCGAGCGTGGTGGTGGCGTGTTGAGTAGAAGATCGTTTGAGTTTATGAGTACGATGTTGTTAACACAAAGACCCATTTCGTATAACTTATAAATGATGAAGATAGAGTTAAAGACTCTAGGGACCCACGTGAAGATAACGAATATACGAGTATAATCGACTTTAATCGATAAAGTTAAAGCCACTCAAGCTACACACCTGAATCGGATGAATGTGAAGAAGAAGGTTCAAAAGGGCGTTATTCTAGAAGCAAGAATCGACGAAGAGAGGAAATCTCAACCCTCAATTTAATTGGCCCATTTGAAATACTTGATCGAGTAGGAACTGTGGACTATAGACTCATTTTATCGCCAAGTATGTCGCATGTTCATAACGTTTTTTTTACGTATCGATGTTACATAAATATGTGGATGACCCGAACCACATTATTGAATTAGAACTAGACGAGATAGCAGAAGATTTAATTTATGAGGAGATACGTGTTAAAATCTTGGATAAGAAGGATCATATTCGACACTCAAAGGTTATACCTCAAGAATTAGAATCTGAAATGAAGTCAAGGTATCCTCACCTCTTTGGCATACCAGTTACGTACGTAAATTTCGAGGGCGAAATTTCATAAGGAGGGGAGATTGTGAGACCCCAAATTTTATGAATAAAGATTTAAATTTCTCGAAATATTTTTTTTGAATATTTTGGTGTGAATATGACATAATGTTATAGTTGTGGGTAATATTTATAAATTTTGCAAAGTAGGCAAGTTGTTATATAATATTCGATTGGTCGGGGAATATTCGTTTTAACAGGGAATATTAAATGCGATGGCACAATCATTGGTGGAGCCCATAACGGAAGTATTGTCGTATTTAGAAAATGACAAAATTATCATTTTATAAAAATAACGACGAAAGTGTTATCGTTAAAACTGTTGAACTACTTTCGGTAGTAAAAGTAAAATAATCTGGCGTGGTTGCGTATAGTAGCTACGGTATTGATTATTGATCTTTACGTAAGAAGTCACTCATTTATAATCAATTATTGTAACAGTAATTGTTGCATCATATCTCTCATATTATTGATTTAATTATTGTCACAGTATCATCTGCATAATATACATTATTAAATCAATAATTGAGACGACAAAGTTATTCATATTATTATTTCCAATATTGGCAATGTCTAGAAGTTCTGTCAAGGAAAGGTTTGGTCACCTAATCTTGTATAAATAAGGAGAAATCCTTATCGGAAAGCCCCCTCTTTCATGGGAACGACCTGATTGTTAAATATTATGAATTATAATATTAATGATGAATAAGTTCATGTTGATTAAAGATGAAATTGATAGTTCCATTGTGTTGGAATTATTAGTGTTAGTGGAAATCGACATCTATTTCGATAATAATGGATGTCTGGAGGTTATATTGACCAATCGAGTAATTAACTGGATAAATGAGCAATTAATTGCTATTGATTCACATGATTATAACTATTTGTTCACATGCGTGTACTATTGATTCACATTCATTTACTATTAGGGGAGTTGGTGCAAGATTGATAATACTTGCATGATTAAGTTAAAAATGGAGGTATAAATGGAGGTAATATACTGTAATTCATATTTTCACATGTCTAGAACTATTGATTCATATGATTTACTATTAGGGGAGGTGGTGCAAGTTTGATAATAGTTGCATGACTAAATTAAAAAGGAAGAAAAAGAGGAAGGTATTATACTGTAATATTTTGAGCCCCAAAATGTGCAATTAATGAAACTATATTTTCCTATAAATAGAAGCTCATTCTTCCTTCATTTCTCACCAATTCACTAAAGCTATAGAGCAATTATTATAGAGAGAAATTATAGAGAGAAAGAAAGAAGTCGATACCTCCTTTATTCGATAACTAGTCTTCGTTTGAGGTAAGGGGTATTATTTCTTTTCGTATTCATGAAGAGAGCTTTTGTTATTCCATTCTTTATTATTATGTTGAAATAACTTTGCCATACATGCGAAATACCGCATACGTGGTGAAATTCTTACATTATTCCATTCTTTATTATTATGTTGGAATAACTTTTCATCACATAACCGCATACATGGTGAAATTCTTCTATTATTCCATTCTTTATTATTATGTTGGAATAACTTTGTCTACATCACAAGATACCGCATACATGGTGAAATTCTTACATTATTCCATTCTTTATTATTATGTTGGAATAACTACATCTAATGAAATCTAGCATACATGGTGAAATTCTTACATTATTCCATTCTTTATTATTACATTTGGAATATCGTATGCATGCGTATTACGCATGACTGGTTCCATTATTTATTATTACATTTGGAATATCACATGTCATGCGTATTATGCATTTAATTGACCGGGTTCCATTATTTATTATTACATTGGAATAACTTTGTCTTTGCGATCTATCGCATGCCTAGTGAATTCTTACATTATTCCATTCTTTATTATTACGTTGGAATAACATGTCTATGTGGATTACCACATGCATGGTGAATGATCCTTCAGTATTAATTCTTTATTAAATTGTGGAAAGATGCATCTCACGTGGATTACCGTATAACGGGTGAAAATCCATTTGCGATTTAGTATATTCTATTATACTCGTGCGAGATATCATTTCTTTTGAACTAAATCATGGAATATCATTTTCTTTAGTATTTTTTTACGAGTTACTATTCATGGGTTACTATTCACCCAGTTACTATTCACTCTAGGGGCACTTTTCGTGCCAAAGTACTATTCACGTGTTACTATTCACCCGATTACTATTTACTCTAGTATTATTCACTCGGGTATTTGAGGCACTTTTCGTGTTAGGGTACTATTCACGAGGTACTATTCCCAAAGTACTATTCATAGGGTACTATTCACGGGGTACTTTCTGTCCAAATTATTTTTGATACCTGAATATTATTCTTGAATTTTACTCTACAAAGCAGTATCATGTTGACAATTTGGACGTTATTGATTTCAGGATAAATTAAATTATAAATCTTTAAAATTTATCCTTGAACTTGTTTTATTGAATTATTATGTCATTGTCATCATCCTCGTGCTTATATTGTGATTAAAGTCGTCTTTGGCTTACGTGCATAGATGGACTTGGTATGATTATGACCAGGAATTTTTCGGTATAATCATGACCGTAATGTAATGAATGATGTGGTAAAAGTCCTCATTGGCATATAGTTCATTGATGGACAGTTGTTGGTATGATTATGACCAGGGATTATTCGGTATAATCATGACCATTGATGATTACATAAATATCTCGTAATTAAAAGTAGTGCAGGGATGATTCGATGATGTGGTTTATTTATTAAGCTGAGTCTCAGCGATAAAGTTGATGAAAAACTTTTTATATCATAGAAGATAGTAAATTTTATGCTCTACTTGACTCTTCTAATGGATTGTTTATTCCGCTGCAATTGTTGATCTAAAACTTGTTGTCTATTGTATTCTATCAGTTGTTATATTGTTGAAGGCTAAGGATAATTTATTACGCATTATCTTAGTCATAATATTTCTTCTTGGGCTAGTTGAGCTCACCCTTTCTTTCTTTTGTTCTCTTGAAATGATAATATAGTTGGGGGACGAGTCGGGGAGCGGATTGGCGGTCCAGATGGTTGTTTTAGTAGTCCTCACTATTCTATAAAATAGTGTGACAATAAATGTAATGAGAACTCCATTGAGTGTGGATATTGTTTAGATGACAATATTCTTATTAAAACTCTCATTATGTTTTGTCGTATTTTACACATTGTTGTATAATTAAGTTGTATTTGAATTTATGTACCATGTATCTGGCGACTCAAGATGGGTGATGTATACCATTTTGGGGGCGTCACATATAATTTCATTAATAATTTAATATTAATGATATTAATTTAATATTAATGATATTAAACTTATTTAATAATTATATTAAATAAATAGTTTAAAAATGGTTTTATTAATTTAAAAATCATTTACAAAGGATATAAATGAATTAAAAATATTTGAAGTTATAATTAATGACTTTTAATATTTTGATAAATAATGCATTAATATTTAAATATTAATGGTAATTATTTAAAAATGATTTTAATTCTTTTAAAAATCATTTAAGGGTAATATTAGTACTTTAAAAATATTTTGAGTTATTATAAATAACTTTAATATTTTGGCAATAGTTTCATTAATAATTTAATATTAATTAAATATTAATGATAATAGAATACTTAATATTTAAATCATTTAATAATGATTTCAATGTTTGAAAAATCATGATAAATTATAATAATTGTTTAAAAATTATTATAAGTCAATTAAAAATAATATGACTGATATTTTCAGTTATTGAACTACAGGATAGAGTCTTAGACTCAATAATTACCCGATAAAATAGTGAACAGCATATATTTGAGAAATTGAAATTTGGACTTAGATAATTTGACTAAATACTTATCATTTGTGATCTAACGAGTATTAAACATGTGTGACAATGTGATTAGGTAATATCTTTGTTGTAAATAGCGACAATGTGTTATGATATAATATTCTAATCGAACGAATGATCTTATTAATGATAGGTTGCTATATAAAAGATAAAACTAAGTTGCGTATTGTATGGCGCGAGACTGAGACAAGTATCTTACCTTTGCATTTAATTTATGCAATGGACATAAGTAAGAAATTTTTAGAATTATATTATCATTGTGCGGATTATTAACTCTATTGCTATCGATTATGTATCCGATCATTGTTTGTCAACACAGTACTATATTATAATTCAGATATTTATTCTGTTCGTTAATTTCTAAATATGGTTATACAAGTGTCCTCACTTGGATAATCATTGTATTTAATCACATTTAATATATACTTATTAAATTCCATTATGTATACGTTAACTTCAAAGCCGTCTAAGCTATTTGTTTTGGCTAGACACGAACTTAGAAATATTGTTGAACAAGATAAAACCTTATTATTATCCGACCAAATTATTTTGGTTCGGATTCTCGACTAAGTATGAACATCCCGTACATGGGAAAACTTTTGTGCACCAAAGGTGGATCAGATGAACGATAATATCGTTCTTGCATGTAGTATTCATCAATACTGAGGGCATAACGGTGATCACCCCCGTGCGTAAGTAAAGTCATGACGGTTTGAGATGAAGTTACATTTAACCTTTTCGAAAATAGAAAACAATATTCATAGTGCATCGACTAATCTCCGATTATAGTCAATCGTGTAGTTTCAAAAAATTTGATATAGAATTAATATATTGTTATTATTGGTTCAGTTTACTTCACAACTGTTGATTCGTTGTAGAAGTGTTGCACAAAGAAAACATTTAATCCTTTCAGCTAATATTTATAATTGTTATTACTTGCTGGCCACCCAAATTCTCATCGTTGCTTAATTTAAAATGTTTTCAGCTAAGTGTGAACAACCAGAAGGCTCAGCTAAGAACAAAAAGGGAAAGGGAAGGTTGCATAATAAGTTGGTGATATACTATGTAATAGTTTGACTTTATTAAGATAAGAATGATATATATATATATATATATATATATATTAAGTATCATGTAATGAATGTTTAAAGGTCGCGTACCTGGGATTCAGACTCTGATATATGTAAATTAAGTTTGATATTTATATTATTATTATTATTATTATTATTATTATTATTTCGCTCATAGAAATGGTATCGTGAAAACACTTAGAGTTCGGGTTTTAAGTACACGAATTTGGGGGCGTTACTGAGTTAGTATCAAAGCTTTAGGGTTAGAAACCTTAGGTGGGATAGAACTTAGGCTATAACCTTAGAAGCAGAGGAAATGTTGAAAATATAAATAACTTCATATAGAGTTTAAAAGAGATGAATTGAATCGTTCATCGTGAAAAAAAAAATAAAAGATAACTTATATAAAAATTATTATTTGCTGTGTGTATATACTATATGCTAATCGGGATAATTTATGTGTGTAGATGTCACGGTGGAAAAGGCTTGTTATATGCTTGTAGCATGAAAAAGGATCAAATCCATACACCCGAGCTAGATCGAAGCCGATATATTTGAAATAGAGGCTCACTGATGAAAACAACTTTCGGATGAGGTAGTTATTTTGGAAAACATAGTACCCGGATCCAAAATGGTGGAACTAATAGATAGTGATTAGGGCACTAAAGTTGAAGCTGATCAAGCATTAACGGAGGTGCAGAATTTGAGGAACAAGGTTTCTTCTCTGGAAAAGCTGTGGGAAATAGAAAACTGCTAAATAGTTAATTGCAAAAAGCATTAATCGAAACAATGGAAGACCAAGATAAGCTTAAAATCCAAATTGATCAAATGGGAGCCAAGAGCAACAAATCGTGTGCAACTCTGAGCAAGAAAGGGAAAAATATGTTACATTTGCGGCTATGAGGGACATACCTCTCTTTATTGTCCCGACTATAAGCAAGGCGCACGTTTTATTTGTGGGTTGGAAGGTCATCGGGCGAAAGGTTGTCCAGAATCAAGAAAGAGGTGTAGGAAATAAGTAGAATTAGTATTTTATTATGTATGTTTATATGATATTTATGCGTGTGTAATGTGTGAGACCCCAAATTTTATGAATAAAAATTTAAATTTCTCAAAATATTTTTTTTTTGAATATTATGGTGTGGATTTGATATAATGTTATAGTTGTGGGTAATATTTATAATTTTTGAAAAGTATGCAAGTTGTTGTATAATATTCGATTGGTCGGGGAATATTCTTTTTGTCGGAGAATATCCATACGATGGTACAATCATTGGTGGACCCCACAACGGAATTATTGTCGGATTGAGAAAACGACAAAAATATTTTTATGAAAATAACGGCGGAAGTTTTACCGTTAAAACTGTTGAACTACTTTCATTAGTAAAAGTACGATGTCTGGCGTGGTCGCATAGTAGCACACAGTATTGATTATTGATGCTTACGTGAGAAGTCACTCAGTTTTGTTCAATTATTGCTACACTAATTGCTACATAGTATCTCACGTTATTTGATTCAATTATTGTCAATATTTTATATATTATTAAATCAATAATTGAGACGATGAAGTTATTAATATTATTATTTGGAATATTAACGATGTCTAGAAGTTCTGTCAAGGAGAGGTTTGGTCACCTAATTGCGCGCCAAGAGGGAAAAATCCTTATTGGAAAGCCCCCTCTTTCTTATGAACGACCTGGTCGATTAATATTGTGAATTATAATAATAATGATAAATGTTGTTAATAATATTGAGGTGATTTTTTATGAGGAATTTGTTGTATTTTTGGGCCCCTCATTTATCCATTTTCAAAATAATCGGTAGAAATTTTTTTTAGTATTTTGTGGGGCCCACATGTAGGGCCACGTGTGACTTTGGAAATCTAATCATTGGGGAAGTCATGGGAAACTTTATATATATATATATATATATATATATAAATTTTGTTTTATTATTATTATAAATATAATAAAACTTTTATAAAAAATAAAATTTTTTTATATAAAACAAAATACTTTTTATAAAGTTTTGTTTTATTTGATTATAAATAGAATATATTATATTTTATTATGTATAGTGTTTGCATAGTACTGCATAGTGTTTGCATAGTAAAATCTTTTTATATAAAATAGAATACTTTTATAAAGTTATTTATTTTATTAGATTTTAAATAATATATATATATATATATATATTATAAATTTGGTTTTATTATATAATTATAAATAGAATATATTATATTGCATAATATCCTTTCCATTCTCCTATAAATAGGATGCTTAGTTAGAATTGAAAATCACTTTTGAATTTGAGAGAATTCTTCTTCTATAATCTTGGCGTATTTCTTTAGAGTTTAAGAAAGCTTTGGCGTAAAAATAGTGCAAGTTTTCTTCAAGTATATCCCGCCTCTACCCGCAGGAATACTCTTCTTTTTTTAAGGTAAGGGGTATTATTCTTTCGTATTCATGAAGAGAGTTATTTTCTTTCAATACTCATAAGGGTTGTTATTTCATTCTTTATTATTATGTTTGGAATAACTTTATCATGCGAGTTACGCATACATGGTGAAATTCTTACATTATTCCATTCTTTATTATTATGTTGGAATAAACACATGCATGCGGTCTATCGTATGCACGGTGAATTCTATTTTTATTCCATTCTTTATTATTACATTGGAACATCTGTTTGTGCAAATTACGCATGACTGGTTCCATTCTTTATTATTACATTGGAATATATCACATGCATGCGGATTACGCATGACTGGTTCCATTATTTATTATTACATTGGAATATCACATGCATGCGGATTACGCATGACACAGTTCCATTCTTTATTACTCTGTTAGAATAACATGTCCATGTGGATTCTAGAATGCATGGTGAATGATCCTTTGTATTCATTCCTTATTAACTTGTGGAAATGATGCATCTACATGGATTACGCATAGCGAAAGCGAAAATCCATTTGCGAGTTTCATATATTCTATTATACTCGGTTGGTTAAAGTATTGGCTTCTATACTCCATGAAATTAGTAGAATATCACGGATATTTGCGCTTCATCCGAGTATCTTTTCATGAAAATATTCTTACGAGCATTCTTGAATTTTTACTCCACAAAGCGATATCATGTTGACAATTTGGGCGTTATTGGTTCTGGATAAATTAATTTATAAATCTTTAAAATTTATTCTTGAACTTGTTTTATTGAATTATTATGTCATTGTCATCATCCTCATGTTTATGTTATGTTGAAAGTCATTTTGTGGCTGTGGTGCATAAATGGACTTGGTATGATTATGACCGAGGATTATTCGGTATAATCATTGGTAGTAATGTTACAAATGATGTGGAAAAAGTCTTCATTGGCCCGTAGTGCATTGATGGACATTTTTGGTATGATTATGGTTATGGATTCTCTTGACCCGAGGTGCAAAGATGAATTATTTTATGGCATGATCGGGGATAGTTGATGAAAACACGATTATCTTTGGCCCGTAGTGCATGGATAATTCATGGTCGTGATACTAAAGAATATCCTTGGCCTATAGTGCAGGGATGATTTGATGATGTGAATTATTTATTAAGCTGAGTCTCAGCGATAAAATTGATGACAAATCTTTTAAATCATAGAAGATAGTAGATTTTATGCTCTACTTGACTCTTCTAATGGATTGCTTATTCCACTGCAATTGTTGATTTAAAACTTGTTGTCTATTATATTCTATCAGTTGTATACTGCTGAAGGCTAAGGATAATTTATTCTGCATTAACTTAGTCATAATATTTCTTACTGGGCTAGTTGAGCTCACCCTTTCTTTCAATGTTCTCTTCAGGAAATGAGAATATAGCTGGAACTAGTCGGGAAATGGATTGATGGTCCAGAGGGTTGCATTAGTAGTCCTCACTATTCTATAGTGATATAATAAATGTATTGAGGACTTATTTTGAGTTTGAATACTGTCTAGATGACAATAATTGTACTAAAACTCATAGCTCATGTTGTATATTTAAGTTTGTATTTGTATTCTGTACCATGTATCTGGCGACTCAGAATGGGTGATGTATACCTATTTTGGGGGTGTCACATAATGTAATATTCTCAACTTTTGTATTAGTCAAGGCTATAAATCTTGACTTTTGTGTCACAAAGGGATAGCTAATGTTTAAAGCAGTATGCGTTATGCTATGTAAAATATTTGCTAAATGAATATGAATCTATGTTTGAGTAATGAAACAAGTTTAACATATTAAACTTATATGATATGGTTTAAAATGTAAGTTAATAAAGTATATATTATGTTTTATTTAATCAAATAATGTTGCCAAGACGTCAAACTCGAAATTAAAAGGCGGAAAAATCATGGCGCCCCCAATTAGAGTCCACATCACCCATTACGAGTCGCCGGATATCACACTCGAATACAAATACAAACTTCATTTATACAAGCTCTTTGAGAAGCGTAAATGCGAGAATCGACCATAGTTACACTGTGATTTTTAATATAATATTGTCTAATAGACAGTATCCAAACTCAAATTATTACAATGCCATATAAAATACAGCAGCAAATATTTTAAGACCCCAAAGAAGAACGAGAAATTTTTTATCCTGTTCATTCTAATGAGGTGCACTTTTGACGCTTTCAAAGTCGGGTTCTCATCACCCTATTGTTGTTCACCAAAATTAATTATTAAGTGACGTATAAAACACGACACACACATCATAGATCCTCAATACAATTATATATTGCATGTCATGCCGTTTTATAATGTATTGAGAAACTTCGTCAGTCTCGGACCATCACCTTTATTCTCTCCTGTTATCCCCCTTTCGACCCATTTACGGTCTTATTACCTGAAAGGAATTGTGAAGTAAAAGGGTGAGCACAAATAGCCCAGTAAAGAATATCATGGCTAAGATAATTAATTTATCAATAGCCTTCATCAGAATAAATCAGAGATTTAGAACATATGGTAAAAATAATAAAGTTTTCAACCATAATTGCGGCGGAATCAACAATCCATTAGAAGAGTCAAGTAGAACATAATGTCTACTATCTCCTCCAAATTAAAAGTCCATCGTTAATATTTCATTCCTATAATACTCATCAACAGTTCTTTGTTGTACCCAAGACAAAGAGAACTTTCATCACCTGTCTTCACCTGAACCACTAAAGATTATAGTTAAACTTGCAATTCATATTTATAATCATATAAATCAATAGTTTTTCCTTGCCACAAAGGCTTAATAGAACGCTTACTCAACATCCTTACCCTAAAGGCTAAAGATAGTCAAATGTAATAACAATGATCATACCAATCAGTTGTCTATCTTTGCACTACGGGCCAAAGATATTCAACTATAAAACCAATGATCATGATCATACCAATCAATTATCTGTCGATTGCCTTATGGCAAAGACATATAGCTTTGTTAACTAATGTTCATGATCACGCTTAATCACATTATCGAATTATCCATGACTACGGGCCGAGGATATTCGTTAGTATCACCAGTGGTCATGATCATGTCATACACCTGTCCATCTTTGCACTATGGGCCAAAGCTATCAATCAACAGTTCATCTTTGCACATAAGCCAAAGATATATAACTGTAAAATCAATAATCAACAGTCCATCTTTACACGTAAGTCAAAGATATACAACTGTAAAATAAATAATCAATAATCCATCTTTGCACTACGGGCCAAAGATGACTTTCAATATATGCATGAGAATGATGACAATTATCGACGTCGGGATTTTTGAGTGTCCCTTTTCGTTACTTGTTCTTTGGTGTTCTTATGTTAATGTGAGATTTGTTTGAAAAAACAAGTGAAAAAGGTCCGACATGTATAATGTCGACGATTGGACTTTAAAAGTAGCCGGTTGGTGTATTTAACTAGTTGCATAGCGTAACCAAAAAACTTGCACATTGACCTAGTGTTTTGACAACGCTAAGCGAATACGTGAAAGCAAGAGATTTATTTTGGGTCAGGAGGCTTGATTATCACGGAGGGAAGGTGTTAGGCACCCAGACATCCGTGTTACCACGGTGGACCGCCACTTTTCAAAGAAATTATTATATGAATGTGTGTGTGTGTGTGGATCGATGTGAAATTATTTAAAAGTAGTGCGAGGCCTCATTCGAACCTATATACACAAGGTTTGAATTTTATAGAAAAATTGGTTTTAACCAAGATGTGGCAATGACGTTTTGTAAAGAGGTTTTCAAATCACATGCTCAATAGGAATTGAGACCTTTTTCATACCTCCATTTTATTGTTAAATGTAGGTTTGTTTGCTTTTATTTTCGAGATGCGAAGCATTCTAGAGAAAATAATATCTGACGATCTTAGAACTCCTCATGGGCATGACAACCATCAAGAAAATTGAGAACAACGTAAAAATAATGTACGAGTACTACAATTTGAAAAATGTCCATCATGGAGGCTGAATCTAGATTTGAAAGCTGAACCTGTGATCACATGATTCCTAGGCTCACGTGAATCTGCAATTTGTATGGAAAGCGATGGCGATTTATATATATTATATATAAAATATATATATATATATATATGTGTGTGTGTGTGTGTGTGTGTGTGTGTGCATGATCAACCACCACAAAGCAACTCCATGGGGATCGAAATGTAAATAAAGCGATAAATGCTATCAAGCGCCCACGAAGTAAACTCGAGGCGGGACAAAATGTAAATAAAAGCTGTAAAAGCGATCAAGCGTGAACTCAAGCGCGAAATGTAAAAAAGCTATAAAAAAACTCAGGCGGGCTTGACAAATGTAAAAAGCTATAAAAGCCACGGAGGGAACTCCGGGCTTGAAAGGAATATATATATATATATATATATATATGTACAAATATATATATAAAAGCGAAAAAGCATATAGGATGTAAATCCGGGCTCATCGGATATAATAAAACAACAATTATATATATAAGTATATATATATATATATATATATATATATATATATATATATATATATATATATATATATTAAGCAATTATAGGATATAAATCCAGGCTCATCAGACAGAGTCTGACCACATTATATATATATAAGTATATATATATATATATATATATATAAGCAATTAAACGCTCCAGACCGAAGTCTAGGCATAAATCGATAATGTTAGTCCATATATATGAAATGTATACATATATTAGTATATATATACAGACAGAAATGAAAACCACGGACCGAAGTCCGGGCAAACGCACACAACACGACTCTCAATGTGTATAACAATGTGTACTATATGAGAAGAAGGCTTTTTAAAATGTAAGAAGGCTTACAGTGGGCTGCCAAAGTAGACTTCTATGACTTTAAATGGATAAACACTCTGCTCCCGCCGGATAAAAGATAGCTATATATGAGCTAACTAGTGTTTAAAGAAGAGGAAACACTCAAAAGATGTGTATGCAGAGTAAAATGGACAAGGCTTCCTCGCCTTTTCCTTCTCTCCCTCTCTTCAAATGGTTGACCCCCGACTTATATTTATGGTGATGGCCACAGGTACACTGCGGCGGCCCATGATTATTACTATTTGGTTGTCGTGAAATGAATCCGAGCCTCGTGGGTCCCGTCGTCTCGTAGTACGTGCACTCATGTACTGTAATATCCGTTCAAACTTGCAGAACTTCAATTCGAGCATCTGAATGAGGTATATCTGACCTTCTTGATTGCTTTGGTGTCGAGAGATTCGTGATGACTTGGATTAGAGGTTGTCTGAAGTCGGAAGAGAATTCTATGCCCATGGTCTTCAAGCTTCAAATTCTACCCAAAGTACTGCCACACATAATAGTCACTCAAGATTGTCATTCCTCGGTTCTTGTGGGATATTGTTGGATGTATGTATGAAGTATTGAGACGATGTGCCATTGTTGAAGGAACAAAATGACTCTTGACTTCTTGCCAGGGTTATCGCCAATTTGAGTTGAAAGTAGACGTTGCTCAGGGTTATAACTGGGATTGGACTACTTGTTGGTATGCCGTGATATCATCTTGTTGACGTGGATAGATGACGTTGTGACTCCTCAAGGGGTTATCGCCGGTTTAAGCGGAAGCGAGCGTTGCTCGAGGTTACATCATCGAGATTGGGCTACTTGTTTGTATGCCTCAACTTTGTCATCTGGATTGAAGGTGATCGAACATGTTTGAAACAAAGCATTTAGGGGTTATCTTAGGAGCGCAATGACATCCTTGGGGCTATCACCAACAATGGGGTTTTACTCCCGGTGTTGTCTGTGGTATTGGGCCCGAAGCGTTGCGGTGTTATTGTAGAGGCGAGCATCCTCTACGGTGTTGTTATCGGTCTTTTGATCGTATATCTCGGGGTTATCTCCGAGATTGGAAATATACATTCGGTGTGTGTTAGGGTTGACATAGCGTTCTGATTTGTGTTAGGGTTGGAGGCCGAACTTCCGGTGGTTTAGAAATGGATGTAAAAGTACATCTTTTCGGGTTTTCTCTAAAAGACGAATCTACCCTCCTGTAATGTTAGTAATAGGAGTGCAGAAAATTTCGAGTGTCTACAACAATGATATAAAGATTCAATCAAGTGAGATCGAGGATAAATATTAAAGATTTTAAATTTATCCAGAGTTTAAAAATATCAAATTGTCGACATAATCTTTGCTTTGTGGAGTAAAATTCAAGAATAATATTCATGTATCAAAATAATTTGGAAAAGAAATAATTTTTTTTGGATGAATAGTACCCCGTGAATAGTACTTCGGGAATAGTAACCCCAGCATGAAAAGTGCTCCGAATACCCGAGTGAACAATATTTGAGTGAATAATAACCGGGTGACTAGTAACTCGTGAATAGTACTTCGGCACGGAAAGTGCTCCGAATACCCGAGTGAATAATATTTGAGTAAATAGTAATTGGGTGAATAGTAACTCTTGAATACTACCCCGGCATGAAAAGTGCCCCAAAACCCGAGTGAATAATATTATAGTGAATAGTAATCGGGTGAATAGTAACCCGTGAATAGTACCCCGGGTGAAATTATTGATATTTAATAAGAAATTTCAGATCAATATTCTAATAAAACGATACTGGATGAAGCGTAAAACTCAAGGATATTCCACTTAGTAGAAAATTGGATACTATAATAGTGAATTAGCAGAATACTCTTCTTCTTGCTCTTTATAGTTTCTCTTGTGAATCTCAGTGAATTGGTGAGAATGAAAGAAGAATTAAGCTTCTATTTATAGGAGAATGGACTAAATAGTAACTTATTCACGAACGGTCCAGATTAATTTACTATTAAAACGGACGGTCCAGATTACTTACTATTAAAACCACAACCGACAGTCCAGATTGATTTACTTTTAAAACCACCACCGACGGTCCAGATTGATTACTTTTAAAACCACCACTAAGTAAGTCGGTGAGATTGATTTACTTTTAAAACCACCACAGCAAGCGGTCAGTTGATTTACTATTAAAACCACCACCGACGATCCATATTGATTTACTATTAAAACCACCATCGACGGTCCAGATTGATTTACTATTAAAACCACCATCGACGGTCCAAATTGATTTACTATTAAAACCACCATCAATGGTCCAGATTGATTTACTATTAAAATCACCATCAATGGTCCAGATTGGTTTACTATTAAAACCAACACCAATGGTCCATATTGATTTAACTTATTACACTTTAGTACCCCTAAAGTTTTCCAAGTTTGCATTATTCCCCTCTAACTTTTGTAATTCACTTATCTTCAATAAACACATTCTTAATACTTCAACAATTATTCATCATTAATATTATAACTTATAATATCGACAACCAGATCATTCCCAGGAAAGAGGGGGCTTTCCGATAAGGATTTCTCCCTATTGGCGCGTAATTAGGTGACCAAACCTCTCCTCGACAGAACTTTCTAGACATTGTCAATAATGAAAATAATATTATGAATAAATGTATTGTCTCAATTATTGACTTAATAATATAAAATAATATGCAGATGATACTGTGACAATAATTGAATCAAATAACGTGAGATACTATGCAACAATTACTGTAGCAATAATTGAGTAAACTGAGTGGCTTCTTACGTAAGCATCAATACTGTGTGCTATTATGCAACCACGTGTATTACTATATTTTACCATCGGTAATTTCAACAGTTAACGGTAAAACTTTCGCGGTTATTTTTATAAAAGATATTTCTGTCATTTTCTAACTACGACAATTATTCCGTTGTGGGGTCCACTAATGATAGTGTCGTCGAACGAATATTTCCTGACAAAAAGAATATTCCCAGACCAAACGAATATTTCCCGACACAACGAATATTTTATATCAACTTGCATAATTTGAAAAAAAAATTCAAATATCACCCTTAACTTTAACCTTTTATCAATTTAACCATTTACTAAATAGAATAATAATTATAAGAAAATTGAATATTTTTATTTCATAAATTCGGGGTCTCACAGAATCTGTCAACAACGCTGAAGGACAACAACAAGACCCAATGCAAAACTTTGCGAATATGGTAGCTCAAAATTTATCTGACAAAGAATACCGGTAGCATGAAACCGACCCGGACAATCACTTGGCAAATTTCAAAGATTTTAAGGCTGAAGGACCACCAAAATTCAAAGGGAAAACTGACCCTGTTGAAGCTCAAACCTGGGTTAAGGAGATAGAAAAGGCATTTGTAATAGCTAGGGTAGATGAGGGAAAAAAGACCGCTTTTGCCACTTAAATGATGAAAGGGGAGGCAAACTATTGGTTGGAAGCAAATCAAGCTAGGGCAGGAGAAAGAATAGTTACCTGGGCTAGGTTTAAAACTTTGTTTTTCAAAAATTATTTTTCATCTAGTATGCAGGCTAGGATGGAGATGAAGTTTTTGGAATTAAAGCGGGAGAATATACTATACATTGCGGAGTATGCATAAAGTTTAATGAGTTAGCTAGGTTAGCTCGCATCAAGTTGATACGGAGGAAAGGAAGGCGAGAAGGTTTGAGCTGGGATTAAAACCCTGGCTCTACAACAAGGTGGCAGTGTTGCAGATAAACACTTTTGCAGCACTCATGGAAAAGGCTATCATAGCCGAAGAGGGAAGTGAGGCCATGAGCCTCTACAACAAAGAGAAGAAGAACAAAGGCAAGGCCGTAGGGGCTGTGAATGTGGAAACTAATAGTTGGAATAGGGGTGAAAAGAGGAAGGGGAACTATTTTGGAAATGTCCAGGTGAAACAGGAAGGTGTGAAGAAGCAGGTAGTACAGTGTGGAAACTGTGGAAAGAACCATTTTGGTGAATGTTTAAAGGGAAAGTTTGTATGTTATAAGTGCGGGAAAAAGTGCCATATCTCTCCCAACTGCCCCAGTCCGAGGATGAATAGTGGCTGTTTTATATGTGGGTCAATGGAGCATAAGGTGAAGGATTGTCCGAAAAGGAGAATGGAGGCAGAGAGTGTGACTACTGGGAAAGGTAGCGGGACTCTGGCAATCACGGGACCAACGTCATCAAACAAGCCAACAAAATCAACCGCGAGAGTCTTCAACATGACGGTCCAAGATACCATGGCAGGTGGTGATGGAACTCCAGGTATTATTCGTATAACTTTTATTTTCATATATATGATTTTCCTATATATAGTAAATTATTTTATAAAGAAATTTTGAAGGAGGAATTTGGGTTCTATTAGAAATTAAATTTTTCCGTTTCATCAGATAGACAAGCGTTATGTGAATAGTTAAAGATCAGTTCGATCAAATTTGATCGAGATCTATTTGCAATGACTGTGTATGCTATGTACCCTTATAGGTATAGGTTTTAAAACAGTGATTCCGGGGACAAAATCTTTATAAGGGAGGGTGAATGTAATAACCCAAGATTTTCTATTTAAATAAATCAAAAAATTTGCGTATAAATTTTTTTTATTACTTATTAAAATAAATATAGGGAATATGTGCCAAGATAATGTGTTTTTATATATATGTGATAAATAAAATATATTTATTACATGAATAATTATAAATAATTTTAATTTAGAATTATTGATTATTATAAATTATATTTTTATAATAATTAAGTTTATAATAGAAATGTTTTTATTAATTATTTTCCATGAAAATATGATCATTATATTATTTAAATAATATATGAAATGATTATTAAATTATTATAATAAATATTTTATTATATGAATTTTTTTAGATTATTTAAGTTAATTATTTTTAACTTAATTAATAATGCTATATATGTAAGATAAATCGGATATGGAATCCAAACCCTAATTTTGGATTTTTGGCTAAGGAATGGGAATAATAATATAATATTATTATTTTTCAATGCTATAAATATGTACTGTATGTGTGTAATGTTAATCTGTGGAACAGTTTTAATGTAACATGACAAAACCCTAATATTATTAGGATAAACCCTAGTTTAAAACTCAAACCGGAGTTTACGATTTATAAGAAATTGCGTTAAGGTGATTAATAACAAGTGTTAGAATTATAATTGTTAATTAAGGAAACCCTAATTTTTGAAAACCCTAATTGGTAATTAAAAACCCTATCTACAAAACTAGAAACCCTAATTTGCTAAATAGGAACCCTAATCACTAATTAAGCAAGCTTAATGTTAATTAGTGAATATTTAAACCTAATTTCAAGTTTAATGTAATTAGAAACCTAATCTAATTAAGGAAACCCTAATTATAAATTTTATGAAACTAAATTATTGTACAAAACCTAATTAGAAAATCCCACAAAATTTTGTGCCAAACCTTAGGGTCAAACCTATGGGTTAGCCAATATGACAAGAATGCCCTTAAAATCACAAGTCAATTGTCCATAATGCCCTTTTGTATTCTTTATTAAGCTTGCTTGTAAATCCTACCAAATTTAGGAGTTGGTGACCAACTTATTTGACATTGTGACTTAAATAATCACAGCAATCAGTCTTTTAGCTAGCCAATTCATTGCATCTAATT
Organism: Panax ginseng; assembly: GCA_020205605.1. Classification (NCBI taxonomy): domain Eukaryota; kingdom Viridiplantae; phylum Streptophyta; class Magnoliopsida; order Apiales; family Araliaceae; genus Panax; species Panax ginseng. Next base: position 60,461 of record JAINUU010000059.1, read on the forward strand.
AAGTGTTATATATAGATTGGGGGAGAGAGAAATTTCTTTACTTAGCTCATTTTTGCTCCAAAACTCAACCAATCCTCTCTCTCTCTAAAACCCACAAAAATTATAAGTATATCAGTCACAAAATCAAGCCCCACGAATTCCTTTAACAGATCAGAAGCCTAGAATCCAAATTTTTTAAAGTAAGGTATAAAACCCTACTAAGAATCTGATCTTGATTAATGTGTTAGATGTTAGTTTTTTGTGTTAAACATGTTGTTAGTAGTGTATAATGATGATGCGGGTTGATAGATGTTAGATCCATAACATCTATAGGCTCGAGATCTAGTGTTCTAAAATCGGAAATTTTTCTAATGTGGCCTGACAACCAAATGTCAAACCTTCTAGATCTCAGCGTGTTTATTGTTTTTGTGTTTTAAGTGTTTGATATTGTAGTATGGTATGAGATCTTTACTCTGGAACTTGAATCAAGGTCATAGCATGAACAGATTGTAAGATATTGATGGTCAAAAGCCATTGGCCAGGCCAGCGTATGACTAAGCGTTTACGGGTAACCCGAAGCGCTTGAAAAAAGAAACTGACAACTTATTCAGCCTTGAATATTTCTTGTGTCTATTATTTTGTTCTTGTTCTTGTATCCAGGATGTAATATGTTATATTAATTGTTAATTCAAGCTTTTAGATCGCATAAACATTTATCAGGTAGATCACAATGAACGGTTAAACCAAGCCGGAAGACCATGAAATACGTTTTCTGTGTAACCCAGAAAACGCATAACCAGGTCTTCTGACATGGTTTGATCGACATGTATCTTAAGTTGGTGTTGTTGTTATGATGATGTTATGTAATAGATCTGTACACCTACATGTTGTCTACACACTGAAAGCTTAAGATCACTAAAACATCGCATAGATTGCAAGTTGTGGAAGCCCAAAGTAGGCCTCACGAACTGTTCTTCATTTCTGGGCAACCTAGAAATGAAGAACAGCTCTGACAACCACTTTGGAGGCTCAGATCTCTTTCGTTATATGTTGTTTGTTCATGTTTATTGTTGAATCATGTAATCTTGCACTAGCACTACAATATCTGACCACCAACATGCCCAGAAATATTACAGTTTACGAATTAAACTTGGTCAAACTACCTAACTCGAAACTGGCGTATGAATGTTTGGGTTGCTCAAGAACACCTAAGGCGACACTTTCTATTGCCAAAGGACTTTAGCGACATACTTTTTAATTTTAATTAAATTAATTTCCAAAAATTATTTAAAAATAGAAATTAATTTCTGAAAATTACAAAAAAATAATTTTAAAAATAATTTTAAGTTATAAAAATTAACTTTTAATAATTTGATATATTTTTCATAAATATTAGTATTTATTTTAATATTATTGATATTTAATTTATTTAATAAATGCATTAAATTAATTAATTAAAAATGATTTTATTATATTAAAATTATTTTAAATGATAATAAGGTATTTAAAAATATTTTAAGTTATAAAATATAACTTTTAATATTTTAAAAGCAAAATTCATTAATTATTTAATATTAATGATATTAGATTTATTTAATAATTATGTTAAATAAATTAATTTAAAAATGATTTTAATATTAGAAAAATCATTTTAAATGAAAATAAAGAGTTTAATAATATTTTAAGTTATAAAATATAACTTTCAATATTTAAAGGTAAATTTCATTAATTATTTACTATTAATAATATTAAAGTTATTTAATAATTATATTAAATAAATTAGTTTAAAAATGATTTTAATATTATAAAAATCATTTTAAATAAAATTAAGGTGTTTAAAAATATTTTAAGTTATAAAGTATAACTTTTAATATTTAAAGGATAATTTCATTAATAATTTAATATTAATGATATTAAGTTAATATTAATGATATTAAACTTTTTAATAATTATATTAAATAAATAGTTTAAAAATGATTTTATTAATTTAAAATTATTTAAAAGGATATAAATAAATTAAAAATATTTTAAGTAATAATTAATGATTTTTAATATTTTGAAAAATAATGCATTAATATTTAAATATTAATGGTAATTATTTAAAAATGATTTTAATTCTTTTAAAAAATCATTTTAAGGGTAATATTAGTACTTTAAAAATATTTTGAGTTATTATAAATAACTTTAATATTTTGGTAATAGTTTCATTAATAGTTTAATATTAATTAAATATTTATGATAATAGAATTATTTAATATTTAAATTATTTAATAATGATTCCGGTGTTTGAAAAATCATGATAAATTATAATAATTATTTAAAAATTATTATAAGTCAATTAAAAATAATATGACGGATATTTTCAGTTATTAAACTACAGGATAGAGTCTTAGACTCAATAATTACCCAATAAAGCCGTCGAAACACTGACATGTTTTAGAAATTGATTTAGACTTAGATAATTTGACTAGATAGGTGTATGTTTGTGACCAATGACTGTTAAACATGTGTGACAATGTGATTAGGCAGTGTGCTGACTACAAATAGCAGTACTATGTGTTATGATATAATATTCTAATCAAACGAATGATCTTATTAATGATAGGTTGCTATATAAAAGATAAAACTAAGTTACGTATTATAAGCAGCAGACCAGGCAAGTATCTTACCTTCGCATTTACTTTATGCAATGGACATAAGTAAAAAAGTTTTAGAATTATATTATCATTGTGCCAGATTATTAACTCTATTGCTATCGATTATGTATCTGATCACTGTTTGTCAACACAGTACTATATTATAATCCAAATATTTATTCTGTTCATTAATTTCTAAATATGGTTATACAAGTGTCCTCACTTGGATAATCATTGTATTTAATCATATGTTGATATATACTTATTAAATTCCATTATGTATATGTTGACTTCAAAGCCGTCTAAGCTATTTGTTTTGGCTAGACACGAACTTAGAAATATTGTTGAACAAGATAAAACCTTATTGTTATCCAACCAAATTATTTTGGTTCGGATTCTCGACTAAGTATGAACATCCCGTACATGGGAAAACTTTTGTGCGCCAAAGGCGGATCAGATGAACGATAATATCTTTCTTGCATGTAGTATTAATCAATACATGGCATAACAGGCTGATCACCCCCCGTGCCTGTAAGTTATGACGGTTTGCAGATAAAGTTCTATTTAACCTTTTCGAAAATAGAAAACAATGTTCATAGATGCATCGACTAATCTCCGATTATAGTCGATGTGAGTTTCAAAAAAATTATATAGAATTAATATATTGTTATTATTGGTTTAACTTACTTCATAACTGTTGATTCGTTGTAAAAGTGTCGTACAAAGAAAACATTTAATCCTTTCAGCTAATATTTATAATTGTTATTACTTGTTAGGCACCCAAATGCTCATCCTTGCTTAATTTAAAATGTTTTCAGCTAAGTGTGAACAACCAGAAGGCTCGGCTAAGAACAAAAGGGAAAGGGAAGGTTGCAAAATAAGTTGGTGATATACTATGTAATAGTTTGACTTTATTAAGATAAAATGATATATATATTAAGTATCATGTAATGAATGTTTAAAGGTCACATACTTGGGATTCAGACTCTGATATATGTACATTAATTTTGATATTTATATTATTGTTATTATTATTAATATTATTCCGCTCATAGAAATGGTATCGTGAAGCACCGAGTTCGGGTTTTAAGTTCCTGAATTTGGGGGCGTCACAGGCCCTTCGAGCCCAAAGCCAGTAATGGACATCGGTTTATCTTCACCATGATCGACTACTTCACCAAGTGGGTAGAAGCAACCTCCTTCCCCAGGGTTACCAAAAAAGTCATCATTGCTTTCATCAGAAATAATGTCATTTATTGATATGGACAACCAGAGGTAATTGTGCTAGACAATGCTAAGAACCTCACCAACAAAATGATGGAGGAGTTATGTAGTAAATTCCACATCAAACACCTTAAATCCGTAATCTATCGTCCAAAGATGAATGGTGTTGTTGAAGCGGCTAATAAAAACATCAAAAAGATCATGTAGAAGATGTCCGCCAATCACAAAGGAATATCTGACCTCTTGCCTCTGACTTTATTAGCCTACAGAACTTCAATGCAAACTTCCACTAGGCCAACCCCTTACTCATTAGTCTATGGGATGGAAGCAGTGCTCCCTATAGAGGTGGAAATGGAATCCCTCAGAGTGTTGATGGACGCTCAGTTGGATGAAGACCAATGAGTACAAGACAGATATCACCAATTGTCTCTAATAGATGAAAGGCGAATCGCGACTATCTTCCATGGTCGATTATATCAACAAAGGATCGCGGATCCTACAACAAAAAAGTCCATTCTGACGGTTTAAACAACATGACTTGGTTTTGAAGAAGATCATTGACAACCAAGATCAATCTAAGGGAAAATTCGCTCAAAACTGGGAAGGCCCATTTGTTGTCAATGAGGTATTGACAGGAGGCACTCTAATACTACAGGAAATAGACGACGATGAATTTCCACCACTCATCAACTCGTACACTGTGAAATGGTACTATGTCTGAGGTTACCATCAAGCAAACATTTTGGTTTTGGATCATCAGATCACCAGTCATTTAGGTTTTCTAACCCTTTCTTACATACAAAATCTTCTACATACTCTTCTGCCCCTCAGGGAAACATACTCTTCAAGCCAGTAGCCTAGTTTTACCTCATTTCAAACCTTTCATACAATTTCGGTTATCCCACCAGGGATTGAACCTTTCACACCTGAAATTTGTCCTGAACTTAGGATCAAACTTTTTCACACTTGCAGTTTGTCCTGAACTTAGGATCAAACTTTTTCATACCTGTAGTTTCTCCCAAACATGGGATAAAACTTTCTTTCCCCCGCAGTTTAGTCTGCACATAGGATTCAAACTTTTCTTCGGCTGTAAATCATTCTGAGGGGTGATCTACGTCGACCTAATCTCCCTGATACCCGGGAGTACATAGGCAACCATATTCTATATGGCTCAGTCGCAATAAAAAAAACAAAAACATTTCTACCCTTTCTCTACATAAACAAAAATAATAAAAACATTCCTACACCCTTTTACATTCAGCGTTGAACCTCTTACACCAGGTTGAACTACATGACACTGATCTCTTCTTGATAGGAGTACATGGTGACCATTTATGGTTCGGTCTAACCCCTACCAAAACAAAATACTTGTCACACTGATCTTTGGGATCAAACTTCAATCCACAACATTTCATTGGCTTGGACCAAAGGGATGGAACTACGACCTCTCCTCACAAATAGGAGATTCGGCGACCATCTAAGCTACGGTTGTGCCTCAAAGAGCAACACCAATCCATAAGAGATGGAATTAACTAGGCTCCTCTTAAATAGGAGTACTGGCGACCATCTGTGGTGCGGTCAATCTGAGAGAGGAAAAGCCACATTCCTCTACTCATTTTCATACAGAAACTAGTCCCAAGACACCAAAGATGGTAGGGATACACACAGATCAATGATCTGTTCTGAAAGATCCTGTGACATCTCAATGTCCACACATTAAGGATGAGTTCAGAATGCATCAAGATCACAAGCCCTGAAGAAACAGGCAAATATCAAGCAAGTATTAAGGCACAACTAAAAGGAAAGTGAATCAAAATATATTTTCTTGCCATATATAATGTTGTTTGATATATACATATGTGTTGTACATGATAAAATGGCTAAGCTAGTCTATGCAGGAAAATAAAAGTCTATCTACGGATCTGTATGTATGCGAACTATCAGATTTAACATAGCATCCCTCTCCGAAGAAGGAGGTAACGCTGCAAGCTCCTGCCCAATGGTATCTACATGAGCTAGAAGATCCGAGGCTAACAGCAAGGTGGCATGATGCTCATCAATGCATGCACTCATGTCAACAAGGATGCCAATCGTAAGGGATCTCACTAAAGTACTATCTGTGACGACCACATCCTGGGCAGATAGGGCAGCATCCCGCTCTACAATCAATGCATCTTTGGATGATCTGGCCTCGTCTCTCTCCAATAGAGTGGCGTCTCTCCCATCAAGAGTTGTTAACATCAAGGCCCTAGCCTGATCTCTCTCAAAGCTCATCAGATGAAGACTCTGCTCTAAATACTGTGCTGAATGCTAAATCATAGTAGCACTCATACTTGGAGAATCCATCACAATTGCTGGCAATCCTGTAGTTAAATCATCCTCGGTGGGAATAAAAGTCTCCTCCATAGGCTCCTCATCATCGGAATCAATCCCTTGCACTATGGATACTACCATAGTCAATGTCGTCTCTGCCGCCATCCATGCGGAATACTCTGCAGAACAACCCGGGTTGCTAACATAAAACTCAGCAAGCTCACGCTGATCCCAACAGGCATATAACCTGGATTTATCCTCTACTGATAAGTGGAGAGAAGATAAGCGCTGACTCAATGCCCCCTCAAAAGGATGGAAGTCCTGGAACTAGTCAAACTGACACATCACGGCTAGTGGGTGGTAAGTAGTCATGCCCCTTAAACCAGCTAGAGGGAGATAATCTATGCCCGGAGCATGAGTGATGAAGCTGTAAGGTGAGCTGAACCCTGAACACGATAATATATCAAAGCGGATCTTGATTCCTACTAGGAAAAGCGGACCAAGATGCAGGATATGTACACTCCGCAGGCTCAAAGGTGTAAAACATAGCGATCTCAAGGCTGAAACAATACCCATGCCATCTAAAAGTGCCAATCGGTCTCAAATATGACATAAAGTACACGTACAACATGACCGAGTTACTGTGAATACCCCTGCAGGGTAAATGCTGCAATATGTGGCTAACCTCAGCGCCTCTGAGATGATCATCGGTACAATGGTGTGACCCTCCTTGAGAGCTCTCACTGCCATGATGACACCGATATCTAGCTCATCCATGTACCGTAACATGTATACATACGACAATACGCACAGTAGCAAGACATCTACTCTGGCCGAGTGCCAATGATCCTCCGGCATGGTGAAATCCCCGGAGTGCCGTGTATAACTATCCTCAGAGCCAAATCTATCCATCAGAAAATGTTGGGATACATCGTGACTGGATGTGATATTGTCCTGCACAACTCTACGCCTCAGCCCGGTAAGAGTTATAAACTGTCAGCTCATATCGCCGATGGCCATCCGCGCACAAGGTCTATCTAATGGTAGCGCTGTCAACCGTGTGTACTCCTCCAGAGTAGGAGTTAACTCATGGATGCCAAACTAGAAGACCTGTCTCTTCGGTATCCAATGCTCCAACATACCCTTTATGAAGCCTGCGAGAACCTGAAACATCAGGAGAGTCATAGTATACTACAATAACTGATCTACAGTCACCCAGTCTGAAGGTAACATACTATCATACCAAGATCTCAGACGGGATGCCACCAATATTGGTGGGGTATAATCAATCTTGACTAAGCGAAGAAGAAGACATCTATGCGAGCCGTATCATAAGACCATCCAAGGGTCAATGCTGAATATCTCTGGACATACATACATATGCATAACTTAACACATGCATGATGAAGAATAGATGGCAATATGATATATGAATGGAAAATTGTACATACATTCCTAGGTATATCATCGTCTAATACATCTCTGTATAGCTAGAAATACAGGGAAATGGGGCACAGCTGCCCTACATCTAATAGAGGCCTATCAAAAGATATAACGAGAATGGGGGAAAGCCACCCAATATCTAAAAGAGGCCTATCAAAAGAGATAATGAGAATATACATCATAAGAAGATAATAGTGTCAATGTCTACATCATCAATCTTGTCCACCTGATGTAACTCCTCCTGAGTCACTAGATCTCTATCCACATGGATGTCAGGCCTATACAAGGAAGGATCTTCCCCAGCAAAGCCATATGGGTCACCTGAAGGGCCAGCACCAGAGCTAAAAGGATCAAAAGTATCTGCCTCTAAAGGATTTCTACCCAAGTGCCGGATAAAGAAATGTGCCCGGTCCAACTAACGGGTCAAATTGTCAATCTGTGTCAAATGATTCGGATCTCGGACACATGCTAGCCAATCCATCGTCATCACTGATCCAGGAACCATATCCCCCATGGGCCCGAGTGGCGCGAGTGCAGGCTCCAATGGTGCGAGGAACCACGATCTTTGGAATATCTCACGAGTGCGGGGACCCTCTAATAATGTAAAGTCGTCAACACCCAACAATGGGATATCAATGATGGGTGACTGCGAAATAGGCCAATAACATCTGGAAGGAGGCAAGATCGGTATAAGAATCTCTCCTGTGGTGCTCCTAATAGCACGCTCTCCTAAATAGAGCTTTCATCCTCCATCTATGAAGAGAGGAATCCTACAAGTGGAAATCACGTACTCGACACCAGTCGGGTACCCATCCTCAAATCCAATGCTCAAATGTTCCCCTAAATAGGGAATCCATGTGATGACATCAGCTGTCAATAACTCCAGTTGTGATGCCCCCAAAACAGGTATACATCACCCATCTTGGGTCACTAGAAAATACATGGTACAAAATTCAAATATAACTTAATAATACAACAGTCGTGTAAAATATGACAAAACATAATCTAAGAGTTTCAATAAGAATATTGTCATCTAGACAATATCCACACTCAATGAAGTCCTCATTATAATTATTATCACACTATTTCACAGAATAGTGAGGACTACTAAAGCCACTTATCCTAGACCATCACTCCATTTCCCGACTCGTCCCAACTATATTCTCATTTCCTGAAGAAAACAATGAAAGAAAGGGTGAACTAAACTAGACCAGTAAGAAATATTATGACTAAGATAATGCATAATAAATTATCCTTAGCCTTGATAGTATAACAAGCGATAGAATACAATAGACAACAAGTTTTAGATCAACAATTTGCGCCGAAAATAAGTAATCCATTAGAAGAGTCAAGTAGAGCATAAAATCTACTATCTTTTATGATTTAAAAGTTTTTTTCATCAACTTTATCATTTGAGACTCGACAATAAATAAAATCGAATCATCCCTGAACCACGACCAAGGATATTCATGTAATCATCAATGGTCATGATTATACCGAATAATTCCTGGTCATAATCATACCACAACTGTCCATCAATGAACTACAAGCCAATGAGGACTTTTACCACATCATTCATCACATTACGGTTATGATTATACCAAATAATCCCTAGTCATAATCATACCAAGTCCATCTATGCACGTAAGCCAAAGATGATTTTAATCACAATATAAGCATGAGGATGATGATAATGACATAATAATTCAATAAAACAAGTTCAAGGATAAATTTTAAAGATTTCTAATTTAATTTATCCAGGAACCAATAACGTCCGAATTGTCAACATGATACTGCTTTGTGGAGTAAAATTCAAGAATGCTCAGAAGAATATTTCCATGAAAAGATACTGGATGAAGCGCAAATATCCAGGATATTCTACTAATTTCATGGAGTATAGAAGCCGATACTTTAACTTATTTGAGTATAATAGAATATATGAAACTGCAAATGGATTTTCGCCCGCTATGTGGTAATCCATGTAGACAGATCATTTCCACAAGTTAATAAGGAATGAATACAAAAGATCATTCACCATGCATTCGGTAATCCACATAGACAGGTTATTCCAACAGAGTAATAAAGAATGGAACCAGGTCATGCGTAATCCTCACGGACAGGATATTCCAACAGAATAATAAAGAATGGAACCAGGTCATGCATAATATGCACAGACAGGATATTCCAATAAAATAATAAAGAATGGAACCAGGTCATGCGTAATCCGCACAGACAGGATGTTCCAACATAATAATAAAGAATGGAATAACAATAGAATTCACCAGGCATGCGATAGACCGCACAGACAGGTTATTCCAACATAATAATAAAGAATGGAATAACAGAAGAATTTCACCATGTATGTGGTACTTCGTATAGGTAAGTTATTCCAACATAATAATAAAGAATGGAATAACAATAGCTCTCTTCATGAATACGAAAGAAATAATACCCCTTACCTTAGAAAAAACTGGATATTGAAATTGTGTGGTAGAAGACTTCTCTTCTTGTTTCTCTCTATAACAATTGCTCTATAGCTTTAGTGAATTGGTGAAAAATAATGAAGGAATGAGCTTCTATTTATAGGAAAATATAGTTTCGATAATTGCACGTTTTGGGGCTCGAAATATTACAGTATAATACCTTCCTCTTTTCCTTCATTTTTTGATTTAGTCCTGCAAGTATTATCAAACTTTCACCACCTCCCCTAATAGTAAATCATGTGAATCAATAGTTCTAGACATGTGAAAATATGAATTATAGTATAGTACCTCCATCTATACCTCCATTTTTAACTTAGTCATGCAAGTATTATCAATCTTGCACCAACTCTCCTAATAGTAAATGAATGTGAATCAATAGTACACATATGTAAAAAATAGTTATAATCATGTGAATCAATAGCAATTAATTGCTCATTTATCCGGTTAATTACCCGATTGATCAATATAACTTCCAGACATCAATTATTATCGAAATAAATGTCAATTTCCACTAAAACTAATAATTCCCACACAATGAAACTATCAATTTCATCTTTAATCAACACGAACTTATTCATCATTAATATTATAATTAAGAATATTTAACAACCAGGTCATTCCTAAGAAAGAGGGGGCTTTTCGATAAGGATTTCTCCTTATTGGCGCGCAATTAGGTGACCAAACCTCTCCTTGACAGAACTTCTAGACATTGTCAATATTGTAAATAATAATATGGATAACTTTGTCGTCTCAATTATTGATTTAATAATATAACATATAATACAGATGATACTGTGATAATAATTGAATCAATAATATAGGAGAGTTATGATCTGACAATTCTTTGTAGCAATAATTGTGTATAAGCGAGTGACTTCTTACGTAAGCATCAATAATAAATACAGTGTCTTACTCTTATGCGATCACAGCGTATTCTTTATACTTTTACTCTGAGTAGTTCAGCAGTTTACTTGATAACACTTTCGCCGTTATTTTTATAAAAAGATAATTCTGTCATTTTCTAACTACGATAATACTTCCATTATGGGGTCCACCAATGATTGTGCCATCGCACAGATATTCTCCAATAAAAAGAATATTCCCCGACCAATCGAATATTATATAACAACTTGCATACTTTACAAAATTTATAAATATTACCCACAACTATAACATTATATCAAATCCACACCATAATATTCAAAAAATATATTTCGAGAAATTTAAATCTTTATTCATAAAATTTGGGGTCTCACAACCTCCCCTCCTTATGAAATTTCGCCCTCAAAATTTGCATACGTTCCTGGTATGCCGAAGAGGTGAGGATACCTTGACTTCATTTCAAATTCTAACTCTTGAGGTATAACCTTGAATGTCGAATATGATCCTTCTTATCCAAGATTTTAACACGTATCTCCTCATACGTTAAATCTTCTGCTATCTCATCTAGTTCTAATTCAATAATGTGGTTTAGGTCGTCCACATATTTACGTAACATCGATACGTAAAAAAAAAAGTTATGAACACGTGACATACTTGGCGGTAAAACGAGTCTATAGGCCACAGTTCCTACTCGATCGAGGATTTCAAATGGGCCAATTAAATCGAGGGTTGATATTTTCTCTCTTCATCGACTCTGGCTTCTAGAATAACGTCCTCTTGAACCTTCTTCTTCACATTCATCAGTTCTGAGTATGTAACTTGCACGACTTTAACTTTATTGATTAAAGTTAATTCTACTCATATATTTGATATCACCACGTGGGTCCTTAGAGTCTTTAACTCTATCTTCATCATTTGTAAGTTATACGAAATGAGTTTTTGTGTTAACAACATCGCTTTTCGTAAATGCATACGATCTCTACTCAGCGCGTCGGCTACCACATTCGCTTCTTCCACAATGATATTGAATGGTATAGTCGTAATCTTCAATGATTCGAGCCAATGTCTTTTAGCGCATATTAAATCCATTTAGTTGAAGAAATATTTGAGGGTTTTAGAAATGGGTTTTGTCTTGAGGTTGATACAAAATTTGATTTCACACTCTCTGGGGGTAAGCTAAGAAGTCTTTAAGAATACGTCAGGAAATTTATTAACAATAGAAATATCATTCAAAACTGTGACTCTCATCCAAGACTTGGATAGTACGTCACATTGATACCTATCAACTTGCCACCGTTATTCACAGCTTCCCCTACAGAAAGTCTGGCTTCGGTGCATTCCACACAAGGAAGTCACCAACGAAAGGCTCGGGGCTCTTTACTTATGGCTTGATATGACAGTGATTAACTTTAGTGGTTTGGTTGCTTGAATTCGCATAATAGGTTAGTTAGGAATATGAAAGCTAACAACCTTACAAAAAACATGATGAGTATTTAACCAATCGATTCCTAAAATTGCATCAAATACAAGTATTTTCAAAGAGAAAAGATCGACAGGTAACGTGAAAGTGTCAATTTGAATCACAAGATTTATAAACAGTGGAGGTAACGAAGGTTTCTACTAATGAAGTTTCAACCAATAAGTCAAAGTTTAACTTCTCGGGGTCAAATTTAAATGTTGGTATAAGCGAAGAGATAAAAGAATGGGTAGAAGCCAATTATCTAATAAGGTATAGACTTACATGAGAATTTATAATTAACTAACCCGTGCTAACTTCGTTTGGGTTACTCGCTTTTTGAGAAGTCACGAAAAAGCGCTCTTCTGAAACCATGAGACTTTGTTTTGTCGTAGTATCGCCTTTGGTGCCTTAGTCATTGGACTTAATTTCTCTCTGAGGACAAAATTGAGCTATGTGAATAATCTTTTCCATAACTAAAATATACCTTGGAAGGCTATGAATAGTTTGGACTTATGTGTCCATCTTCTTCGCATCTGTAGCATCTCTAGCGGCGATCGTTCTCCTCCCCTAGAATTTGTTCTTTGGTGTTGGTGATGCTTGCTGCCAACGTCTTCCATCATCGTTAAATCTTCTCTTCTTGAATTTTCCACTTCTATTATCTTGGCCATGATTACCATGCGGAAGTGGTTACCATTCTTGGCATGATAATTTCCCCACAATGGTTATCATTGTTTAGATGCATGTTATTGCCAGATGCGATTATTTATCGTGTTGTTGGTCGTTACCTTTTGGTTGTCTTAACTCATTATCGTGATCCAATAAGCGAGCCTATTCACAACATCTGAATATAAACAAAGTTTATGAGAAATGAGGTATTAACATATATCAGGTTTCAAACCTCTTAGAAACATTCGCGTCATTCGCTCCTCATTATCGACCAAATGGGATGCAAACCGGGATAACTCGTAAATTTAGCCTCGTATTGCGACACGGTCATATTGTTTTGCTCTAACTTGATAAACTCCACCTCCTTCATGTGACGAATACTTTCGGGAAAGTACTTGTCGTTGAATAGCTCTTAGAACTTCTCCCAAGACATCTTGAGTGCGTTAGGCTGGGTACATTTTACAGATTCCCACCAGTAATCTGCCTCTTCACGCAACATAAAGGTGGTAGAGGGAACCTTTTGCTCCTCGGAGCATCCCAAGACATCAAATATCTTGGTGATCTGCTTTAACCACGTCTCCGCCTTAAGTGGTTACGGCTTTTCCAAAAACTCGGTGGTCCCGGCTCCTTGAAGCTGCTTAGCGGTGATCGGTAAATGGGTTGCCATTTTTTCCACTGCATTGTGAGCGAAGTCTCTCTCAAATGCGATGTTGCATGAATTGTATAAAAGCCTCACGATCATCCCATCATTCATCATCTAATCGGTGTTCTTATTTACCTAAGGATTATTGTCTTCTGTTGCACATTATCCTAGGTATTGATCGATTCAGTGACTCAGCGGTCTCATGTGCTTCATTCTTTGATCTCAACATTTTGGATGCCATTTTCAAACATTATCAGAAAACAAGGGTTAATTGACATATCACATATTATCCCTATACTCTGACCAACCAATTAAATACCAAATAAACTTAGGTAGGTCATACTAGAGAAGGAATTCCCTGTCTCTCCCCTCCTATTTCTTGTCTCACATCTCAGCCATGGATCATATCCCTAAGCTTTGATACCAACTATGACCCACATCCAAAATAGGTATACATTACCCATCTTGGTTCACCAGAAAATATATAGTACAAAATTCAAATACAACTTAATAATACAACAGTCGTGTAAAATACGACAAAACATAATCTAAGAGTTTCAATAAGAATAATGTCATCTAGATAATATCCACACTCAATGAAGTCCTCATTACAATTATTATCACACTATTTCACAGAATAGTGAGGACTACTAAAGTCAACTTATCCTGGACTATCACTCCATTTCCTGACTCGTCCCATCTATATTCTCATTTCCTAAAGAGAAGAATGAAAGAAAGGGTGAGCTAAACTAGCCCAGTAAGAAATATTATGACTAAGATAATGAAGAATAAATTATCCTTAGCCTTCAACAGTATAACAACTGATAGAATACAATAGATAACAAGTTTTAGATTAACAACTGCAGCGGAAATAAGCAATCCATTAGAAGAGTCAAGTAGAGCATAAAATCTACTATCTTCTATGATTTAAAAAGTTTTTCATCAACTTTATCATTTGAGACTCGACAATAAATAAAATCGAATCATCCTTGCACCATGGCTAAGGATATTCATGTAATCATCAATGGTCATGATTATCTTAGAATAATCCTTTGGTCATAATCATACCACTGTTGTCCATCGATGAACTACATGCCAATGAGGACTTTTACCACATCATTCATCACATTACGGTCATTATTTTAGCGAATAATCCCTGGTCATAATCATACAAAGTCCATCTATGCACGTGTAACGCCCCCAAAACACCCATCTTTAGTCACCAAATACATGGTACAAAATTCAAATACAACATAGTTATACAATAGTCGTGGAAAATACGACAAAACATAATCTAAGAGTTTTAATAAGAATATTGTCATCTAGACAATATCCACACTCAATGGAGTTCTCATTACATTTATTATCACACTATTTAAAAGAATATTGAGGACTACTAATGCTATCATCTGGACCGTCACTCCGTTCCCCGACTAGTCCCAGCTATATTCTCATTTCCTGAAGAGAACAACGAAAGCAAAGGGTGAGCTCAACTAGCCCAGTAAGAAATATATGACTAAGATAATGCAGAATAAATTATCATTAGCCTTCAACAATGTTAAACTGATAGAATATAATAGACAACAAGTTTAACTGCAGCGGAACAAGCAATCCACTAGAAGAGTCAAGTAGAGCATAAAATCTACTATATTCTATGATTTAAAAAGTTTTTCATCAACTTTATCATTTGAGACTCGACAATAAATAAAAAGTGAATCATCCACGCACCTGACGCAAGGATATTCATGTAATCATCAATGGTCATGATTATATCGAATAATCCCTTGTCATAATCTTACCAACAACTGTGCATCAATGAACTACTGTCCAATGAGGACTTTTACCACATCATTCGTCACATTACGGTCATGATTATACCAAATAATCCCTGGTCATAATCATACCAAGTCCATCTATGCACGTAAGTCAAAGATGACTTTAATCATAATATAAGCATGAATATGATGACAATGACATAACAAGTTCAAGGATAAATTTTAAAGATTTATAATTTAAGAATGCTCAGAAGAATATTTTCATAAAAAGATACTGGATGAAGCTCAAATATCAAGGATATTCCACTAATTTCATGGAGTATAGAAGTTAAAGCATAAACCAATTGAGTATAAGAGAATATATGAAACTGCAAATGGATTTTTGCCCGCTATGTGGTAATCCACGTAGAAGGATTATTTCCATAATTTAATAAGGAATGAATACAATGGATCATTCACCATGCATGCGGTAATCCACATAGACAGGTTATTCAAACAGAATAATAAAGAATGGAATAATAGAAGAATTCACCATGCATGTGGTAATCCACATAGACGGGTTATTCCAACATAATAATAAAGAATGGAATAACAGAAGAATTCACCATTCATGCGATAGACCACAGAACAGTTATTCCAACAAAATAATAAAGAATGGAATAATAAAGAATGGAACAGGATATTCAGCGAATAATAAAGCGTGTCATGTAATGACGTCTGAGACGAGGATATTCCAACAGAATAATAAAGAACGGAACTAGGTCATACGTAATCTGCACAGACAGGATATTCCAATAGAATAATAAATAATGGAATAACAGAAGAATTTCACCATGTATATGGTATTTTGCATAGACAGGTTATTCCAACATAATAATAAAGAATGGAATAATAGAAGAATTTCACCATGTATGCGGTACTTCGTATAGACAAGTTATTCCAACATAATAACAGACTTCATGAATAATAGAATGGAATAACAGAAGCTCTCTTCATGAAAATGAAAGAAATAATACCCTTTACCTTAGAAAGAAACTGGATACTGGAGTAGAGAGGTAGCAGACTTCTCTTCTTCTTTCTCTCTATAATAATTGCTCTATAGCTTTAGTGAATTGGTGAGAAATGAAGGAAGAATGAGCTTCTATTTATAGGAAAATATAGTTTCAATAATTGCATGTTTTGGGGCTCAAAATATTAGAGTATAATACCTCCTCTTTTTCTTCATTTTTAATTTAGTCCTGCAAGTATTATAAAACTTACACCACCTCCCCTAATAGTAAATAATGTGAATCAATAGTTCAATCATGTGAATCAATAGTTATAATCATGTGAAAATATGAATTACAATATAATACCTCCATCTATACCTCCATTTTTAACTTAGTCATGCAAGTATTATAAATCTTGCACCAACTCCCCTAATAGTACAAGAATGTGAATCAATAGTACACACATGTGAACAAATAGTTATAATCTTGTGAATTAATAGCAATTAATTGCTCATTTATCCGATTAATTACCCGACTGGTCAGTATAACTTCCAGACATCAATTAATATAGAAATAAATGTCGATTTCCACTAACACTAATAATTCTAACACAATGGAACTATCAATATCATCTTTAATCAACACGAACTTATTCATCATTAATATTATAACTCACAATATTTAACAACCAGGTCATTCCCAGGAAAGATGGGGCTTTCCGATAAGGATTTCATCTTATTGGCGTGCAATTAGATGACCAAACCTCTCTTTAATAGAACTTCTAGACATTGTAAATATTGCAATTTAATAATATGAATAACTTTGTCGTCTCAATTATTGATTTAATAATATATCATATTATACGAGATAATCTTTGTGTGATAATCGAATCAATAATATGAGATATATGATGCGACAATTATTGTAGCAATAATTGAGTATAAGCGAGTGACTTCTCACGTAAGCATCAATAATCAATCTGGTGGTGTGCTACTATGCAACCCGCAGCGTATTAATGTACTTTTACTATCGAGTAGTTCAAGCGGTTTTAACGGTAACACTTCCATTATTATTTTTATAAAAGATAATTACTGTCATTTTCTTACTACAACAATACTTCCATTTTGTGGGGTCCACCAATGATTTGTCGTAAATACGAATATTCCTGTTATAACGAATATTCTGAGACCAATCGAATATTATATAACCACTTGCTTACTTTGCAAAATTTGTAAATATTACCCACAAATATAACATTATATCAAATCCACACCATAATATTCAAAAATATATTTCGAGAAAATTATTCTTTATTCATAAAAGTTGGGGTCTTACAACCTCCCTCTCTTATGAAATTTCATCCTCGAAATTAGGGTACATATCTAGTATATCAAAGAGGTGAGGATATCTTGACTTCATCTCAGATTCTAACTCCCAGGTCATTTCTTCCACATCGTGGTTTCTCTACAAAACTTTGACTTGAGGTATAACCTTGGAGCGTAGAATATGATCCTTCTTATCCAAGATTTTAACAGGTAACTCTTCATATGTTAAATCTTCCTCTATCTCGTCTGGTTTTAGTTCAATAATATGGTTCAAGTCTTTCACATATTTACGTAACATAGATATGTGAAAAATGTTATGAACACGAGACATACTTGGCGGCAAGGCGAGTCTATAGGCCACAGTTCCTACTCGATCGAAGATTAAAAATGGGCCAATGAATCAAGGATTGAGCTTTCCTCTCTTTCCAAATCTCATAACTCCTTTCCATGGAGCAACACGTAACAACACACGATCTCCAATATTGAATTCGACGTCCTTTTGATGAAGATCAGCATAGCTTTTTTGTCGATCTTGTGAGTTTTTTAAACGTTGTCGGATCGTTTGAATCTTTTCCGTAGTCATACATACCAAATCCGATCCCAACAATGTTGCTTCACCCACCTCATCGACATCTTTGGAGAAGCGATACTTTCTTCCATACTGACGCCTCAAATGGAGCCATGCCAATACTTGCTTGATAACTATTGTTGTAGGAAAACTCCACCAATGGTAAGAACTTGTCCCAACTATCCGTACACATAGCTTTTTGCAAACTAACCCAAAATCGTGAAGTGAATCTTGGGTCTCGATCAGAAACTATAGATACTGGCATACCATGCAATCTTACAATCTCGTTTATGTACATACTAGCAAGACATTCAAGTGTATAATTTTCTCGTATCGATAAAAAATGAGCAGAATTGGTCAATCTATCAATAATGACCCAAATCGTATCTATACCTTGAGAAACCTTGGCAAGAGGCAATTGAAATCCAAGGTAATGTGCTCCCACTTCCATTCGGAATTTCAAGTGGTTCTGATGGACCTTTTGGTACTTGATGCTCGCCGTGACTCATTGACAAGTTAGACACCTTGAGATAAACTGGCTATCTCTCTCTTCATATTGCTCCACCAAAATGTATGTCGAAGATCACGATACATTTTGGTACTCCCTGAATGGATTGCAAGCGGTGTGTTGTCGCCTCCATCATGATTTTATACTTCAAGTCGAATCTTTAGGAACACAAAGTGCGGAGTTGACTTGAAGTATTCCTTCTTCATTGATTCTTGCTTAGGAATAACACCTTCTTGTACTTTCTTCTTCATATGTATCGGCTCCGGGTTTGTAGTCGAAGCGACTTTAACTTTATCGATTAAATTCGGTTCCACTCGTATATTCACCATCATCATATGGGTCCACAGAGTCTTTAACTCTATTTCCATCTTTTCCAAGTCATACAAAATGGGCCTTTGTGTTGACAATATTGCCTTTAGTGCGTATATGATCTTCCACTCGATAAATCACCACTACGTTCGCTTTTTCAGGATGGTATTGGATGGTATGATCATAATCTTTCAACAGCTCAAGCCATCGTCTTTGTCGCGTGTTGAGTTCCTTTTGAGTAAAGAAATATTTGAGGATTTTATGATCCGTATAGATCTCCACCTTCTCTCCAAACAGGTAATGCCTCCAAATCTTAAGCGTAAAAACGACTTCTGCCAACTCTAGATCATGAGTAGGATAATTTCTCTCATATTCTTTGAGTTGTCGTGAGGCATAGGCTATGACTTTCCCATGTTGCATGAGAACACATCCTAACCCTTTGCGAAACATCTTTATAGATGACAAATCCTCAAGGCGGATGGTATTCTCGAGCAAGTCTTTGAAATGAGTCTCCTCTTGAGTTTTTGAAAACTCTTCTCACATTCCTTGCTCCAATCGAATTTTGTATCTTTTCGAGTTAGCTAAGTTAATGGAGTAGCAATTCGGGAAAATCCTTTCACGAATCTTCGATAATAACCAGCTAAACCAAGAAAGCTACGTACTTGATCCTTGACTTTGGTTGCTCGACTTTGAATTGCTTGATCTTTGTCGGGTCAATGAGATATTCCATGATTTGATATCATGTGCCCAAGAATGCAACTTCCTCAAGCGAACTCACATTTCTTCAACTTGGCATAAAGCTTATTTTCATGAAACTTTTGAAATATCAGCCTCAAGTGTTGCTCATGGTATTCACGGGTTTTGGAGTATATGAGGATGTCATCAATAAAGACGACCAAAAGTGATCCAAATATTCTTTGAATACTCGGTTCATCATGTCCATGAAGCGGCGGGAGCATTAGTCGATCAAAAAGACATGACTAGGAATTCATAATGCGCGTCTTAGAGTTCTAAGCGGTCTTTGGAATGTCATCCATTTTAATCTTCAAGCGATGATATCTCTGGGCGAAGATTAATCTTTGAAAATAATTTGGCTCATTGCAAGTTGGTCAAACAAGTCATCGATGCGAGGTAATAGGTACCTATTTTGATGGTGACATGATTGACTCGATAATTAATACAAAGTCGCATACTTCCATCTTTCTTCTTCACGAATAGAGCAGGAGGCGACCCGAGGAGACATACTAAGGCGAATGAAGCCGATGTCTAACAATTCCTGTAGTTGGGTTTTAACTCACGAAGTTCAATAGGAGCCATTCGATATGAGGCTTTGGAAATGGGTTTTGTCCGGATTCAAGGTCGATACAAAATTCAATTTCACGCTCTCGGGGTAGGCGGGAAGTTCTTGAGGGAATCGCCGGAAATTTATTAACAATAGAAATATCATTAAAATCGGCGTATTTTTATTTAAATCGTTACATGGGCTAAGAAAGCTTGACATCCAGTTTTTCAATAAGCGAATAGCTTTATGACTTGATATAGCGATGATTGACTTTAGTAGTTTGGTTGCTTGAATTCGTATAATAGGTTGGTTAGGAATATGAAAGCTAACAACCTTACGAAAACAATCGATTTTAGCATGATGAGTAGTTAACCAATCAATCCTAAAATCACATCAAATGCAAGTATTTTCAAGGAAATAAGATCGACGGTAGCGATGCGATTACCGATTTTAGTCAAACAAGACTTATAAATAGTGGATGTAATAAAGGTTTCTCCCAGCGGAGTTTCAATAGATAAGTCAAAGTCTAATTTCTCGGTCAAATTTAAGCGTTAAGCGCAAGTAGGAGAAATAAAGAATGGGTAAACCGGTATCAAATAAAGTATAAATTTTGCTAGAGTTTATGATTAGCTTACCGTGATCACCTCGTTCGGATTCCTCGCTTTTTGGGAGGTTATGACAAAGCGCTCTCCCTTGAACTCTAGGTTTTGTCTTATGCAGGACACCCTTTGATGCCTCCATCCCAAGCTGGGCTTGACTTTGGTGCATGACAAAAAATCGAGCTAGGTGACCTTCTTTTCCACAATTATAACACGCTTTGGGCGCATCACGCGATTTAGTGATATGTCCTCCCCTCGCATTTGTAACAAGCGATCGGCGATCGTTCTCCTTCTTAACAACGGTCTTTGGTCTTGGCGTCATTCCATCCTTGTTGAATCTCCTCTTCTTGAAATGTCCACTCTTATTGTTATGGCCATGATTACCACAGAAGTGATTATCATTTCGGCATGTTGATTCCTCACGTTTGTTGTCCTTTGCGATGATGACTACCTGCTGGTATTATCGACTTGTCGGTTGCTCTCTCTTGGTTGGGTTGACTCATTATCGTGCTCCAATAACTGAGCCCTATTCACAACATCTGAATACAAACATTGTTTGTGAGAAATTAGGTATTGACGTATCTCGGATTTCAAACCTCTTAGAAACATCCGCGTCATTCTCCCCTCATTATCAACCAAGTGGCACGCAAACCGAGACAACTTCGGCAAACTTAGCTTAATCTTTGCGCCGCGGTCATATTGTTTTTTGCTCAAGCTTGATGAACTCTACCTCCTTCATGTGCCGAATACTTTCGAGGAAAGTACTTGTCGTTGAATAGCTCTTGGAACTTCTCCCGATACATTTTGAATGTGCGGGTTGAGTAAGCTTTCTGATTCCCACCGATGTCTGCCTGCTGCCGCAACATGAAGGTGGTAAAGGGAACCTTTTGCTCCTCGGAGCATCCCAAGATATCAAATATCTTGTTGATACGCTTTATCACGTCTCGCGCTTATGTGGTTTGGCTCTCCAAAAAACTACGGTGGTCGGCTCCTTGAAGCGCTTAGCGGTGGCCGTCAGGAAGTTATCCTTTGTTTCCACTGCATTTTGGACGGGGCGCCTCACTTTGATGTTGCATGAATTGCATAAAGCATTTGAACGTCCCATCGTTCATCATTTGATCATTGTTGTTTACTTGAGGATTATTGTCCTCCTGTTGCACATTATCCTGGGTATTAATCTGTGGTGACTCCACAGTCTCATGTGCATAATTACTTATCTCCACATTTTCGGATGCCATTTTCAAATACTGCCACAAAACAAGGGTTAATTGACATGTCACATATTATCCATATATTCTGACCAACCAATTAAATACCAAATAAACTTAGGTAGGTCATACTAGGAAAGGAATTCCCCGTCTCTCCCCTCCTAATTCTTGTCTCACATCTCAGCCAGGGATCATATTCCTAAGTTTTGATACCAACTGTGACGCCCCCAAAACAGGTATACATCACCCGTTTTGAGTCACCAAATACATGGTACAAAATTCAAATACAACTTAATTATACAACAGTCGTGTAAAATATGACAAAACATAATCTAAGAGTTTTAATAAGAATATTGTCATCTAGACAATATCCACACTCAATGGAGTCCTCATTACATTTATAATCACACTATTTAACATAATAGTTAGGACTACTAATGCTATCATCTGGACCGTCACTCCGTTCCCCGACTAGTCCCAGCTATATTCTCATTTCCTGAAGAGAACAACGAAAGCAAATGGTGAGCTCAACTAGCCTAGTAAGAAATATTATGACTAAGATAATGCAGAATAAATTTTCATTAGCCTTCAAAAATGTTAAACTGATAGAATATAATAGACAACAAGTTTAACTGCAACGGAATAAACAATACATTAGAAGAGTCAAGTAGAGCATAAAATCTACTATCTTCTATGATTTTAAAAGATTTTCATCAACTTTATTAGAGACTCGACAATAAATAAACCACATCATCCCTGCACCACGGCCAAGGATATTCATGTAAGCATCAATGGTCATGATTATACCTAATAATCCCTGGTCATAATCTTACCAACAATTGTCCATCAATGAACTACATGTCAATGAGGACTTTTACCACATCATTTGTCACATTACGGTCATGATTATACCGAATAATCCCTGGTCATAATCATACCAAGTCCATCTATGCACGTAAGCCAAAGATGACTTTAATCATAATATAAGCATGAGGATGATGCCAATGACATAATAATTCAATAAAACAAGTTCAAGGATAAATTTTAAATAACGTCCAAATTGCCAACATGATCTTTGCTTTGTAGAGTAAAATTCAAGAATGCTCGGAAGAATATTTCCATGAAAGATCTTTGGATGAAGCGCAAATATCAAGAATATTCCACTAATTTCATGGAGTATAGAAGCCAAAGCTTAAACCAACTAAGTATAAGAGAATATATGAAACTGCAAATGGATTTTCGTCCGCCATGCGGTAATCCACGTAGACAGATAATTTCCATAATTTAATAAGGAATGAATACAAAGGATCACTCACCATGCATGCGGTAATCCACATAGACAGGTTATTCTAACAGAATAATAAAGAATGGAATAACAAAAGAATTCACCATGCATGTAGTAATCCACATAGACAGGTTATTCCAACAGAATAATAAAGAATGGTATAATAGAAGAATTCACCATGCATGCGATAGACCGCACAGAAATATTATTCCAACAAAATAATAAAGAATCAAACCAGGTCATGCGTAATCCGCACAGACAGGATATTCTAACAGAATAATAAAGAACTAGACTAGGTCATGCGTAATATGCACAGACAGGATATTCTAACAGAATAATAAAGAACGGAACCAGGTCATGCGTAATCTGCACAGACAGGATATTCCAAAAAATAATAAAGAATGGAATAACAAAAGAATTTCACCATGTATGCGGTACTTTGCATAGACAGGTTATTCCAAAATAATAATAAACAATAGAATAATAGAAGAATTTCACCATGTATGTGGTACTTCGCATAGACAAGTTATTCCAACATAATAATAAAGAATGGAATAACAGAAGCTCTCTTCATGAATACGAAAGAAATAATACCCCTTACCTTAGAAAGAAACTAGATACTGGAGTAAAGAGGTAGCAGACTTCTCTTCTTCTTTTTCTCTATAATAATTGCTCTATAGCTTTAGTGAATTGGTGAGAAATGAAGGAAGAATGAGCTTCTATTTATAGGAAAATATAGTTTCAATAATTCCACATTTTGGGACTTGAAATATTACAGTATAATACCTCCCTCTTTTTCTTCATTTTTAATTTAGCCCTGCAAGTATTATCAAACTTGCACCACCTCCCCTAATAGTAAATAATATGAATCAATAGTTATAATCATGTAAAAATACGAATTACAATATAGTACCTCCATCTATACCTCCATTTTTAACTTAGTCATGCAAGTATTATCAATCTTTTGACAACTCCCCTAATAGTACAAGAATGTGAATCAATAGTACACATTTGAACAAATAGTTATAATCATGTGAATTAATAGTAATTAATTGCTCATTTATCCGATTAATTACCCGACTGGTCAGTATAACTTCCAGACATCAATTAATATCTAAATAAATGTCAATTTCCACTAACACTAATAATTCCAACACAATGGAACTATCAATATCATCTTTAATCAACACGAACTTATTCATCATTTATATTATAACTCACAATATTTAACAATCGAATTCGTTTCCGGAAAGAGGGGCTTTCAGATAAGGATTTCTCTTATTGGTGCGTAATTAGATGACCAAACCTCCGCTGGCGCGAACTTCTAGACATTGTAAATATTACAATTTAATAATATGAATAACTTTGTCATCTCAATTATTGATTTAATAATATATCATACTATCACACATGATCTTTGTGACAATAATCGAATCAATAATATGAGAGATATGATCTGACAATTATTGTAGCAATAATTGAGTATAAGCTGAGTGACTTCTCACGTAAGCATCGATAATCAATCTTTGTGCTACTTATGCAACCACCAGCGTATTCTTTGTACTTTACTACTAGAGTAGTTCAGCGGTTTTAACGGTAACACTTATAGTTATTTTTTATAAAAGATAATTACGTCGTTTTTTCTACTACGACAATACTTTCGTTGTGGGGTCCTTTGATGATTGTCTTAGTAAACGAATATTCCTGTTAAAATGAATATTCCCTACCAATCGAATATTATATAACCACTTGCTTACTTTGCAAAATTTGTAAATATTACCCACAACTATAACATTATATCAAATCCACACTATAATATTCAAAAATATATTTCAGAAAATTATTCTTTATTCATAAAAGTTGGGGTCTTACAGTACGTAAGCCAAAGATGACTTTAATCACAGTATAAACATGAGGATGATGACAAGGACATAATAATTCAATAAAACAAGTTCAAGGATAAATTTTAAAGATTTATAATTTAATTTATCCAACCAATAAATCAAATTGTCAACATGATCTTTGCTTTGTGGAGTAAAATTCAAGAATGCTCGAAGAATATTTCCATGAAAAGATCTTTGGATGAAGTACAAATATCCAAAATATTGTACTAATTTCATGGAGTATAGAAGCCAAAACTTTAACTTGTTGAGTATAATAGAATATATGAAGCGCAAATGGATTTTTAAGCGTCATGCGGTAATCCACGTGAGACGAGATCATTTCCACAAGTTAATAAGGAATGAATACAAAGGATCATTCACCATGCATGCGGTAATCCACATAGAGCGAGTTATTCCAACAGAATAATAATGAATGGAATAACAGAAGAATTCACCATGCATGCGATAGATCGCACAGATAAGTTATTCCCAACAGAATAATAAAGAATGGAATAACAGTAGAATTCACCAGGCATGCGATAGACCTCACAGATAGGTTATTCCAACGGAATAATAAAGAATGGAACCAGGTCATGCGTAATCCGTACAGACACGATATTCTAACAAAATAATAAAGAATGGAATAACAACATAATTCACCAGGCATGCGATAGACCGCACAGACAGGTTATTCCACCAGAATAATAAAGAATGGAATAACAAAAGAATTTCACCATGTATGTAGTACTTCGCATAGACAGGTTATTCCAACATAATAATAAAGAAAGGAATAACAATAGCTCTCTTCATGAATACGAAAGAATAATACACCTTACCTTAGAAAAAATTGGATACTGGAATAGTGAGGTAGCAGACTTCTCTTCTTTTTTTCTCTTTATAATTTCTCTCTATAACAATTGCTCTATAGCTTTAGTGAATTGGTGAAAAATAATGAAGGAATGAGCTTCTATTTATTGGAAAATATAGTTTCGATAATTCCACGTTTTGGGGCTCGAAATATTACAGTATAATACCTTCCTCTTTTCCATCATTTTTAATTTAGTCCTGCAAGTATTATCAAACTTGCACCACCTCCCCTAATAGTAAATCATGTGAATCAATACCAAAGAAAATGATATTCCATGACGAGTACAAAAGAAATGATATCTCATACGAGTATAATAGAATATACGAAACTGCAAATGGATTTTCACCCGCCATGCGGTAATCCACGTAAACAGATCATTTCCACAATTTAATAAAGAATGAATACGAAGGATCATTCACCATGCATGCGATAATCCATATAGACAGGTTATTCCAACAGAATAATAAAGAATGGAATAATAGAAGAATTCACTAGGCATGCGATAGACCGCATGATGACGAGTTATTCAGCAGAATAATAAATAATGGAACCGGTCTGCGTAATCCGCATGAACGAGGATATTCAATAGAATAATAAAGAATGGAACGAGTCACGCGTAATCGCATAGGCAGGATATTCAACAGAATAATAAAAAATAGAACCGGTCATGCGTAATCCTTACAGGACGAGGATATTCAAATGAGAATAATAAAGAATGGAATAACAATGAGAATTCACCAAGCATGCGATAGACCACCTGAACGAGTTATTCCAGCGAGAATAATAAAGAATGGAATAATGAAGAATTTCATCATGTATGCGGTGCTTCGCATATGACAGACAAGTTATTCAACATAATAATAAAGAATGGAATAACAACCCTTATGAGTATTGAAAGAAAATATCTCTGTTCGTGAATATGAAAGAATAATACCCCTTACCTCAAAAGAAGACTAGATCTTTGGAATAGTGAGGTAGCAGACTTCTCTTCTTCTTTTCTCTATAATTTCTCTCTATAATAATTGCTTTATAGCTTTAGTGAATTGATGAGAAATGAAGGAAGAATGAGCTTATTTATAGGAAAATATAGTTTCAATAATTGCACGTTTGGGGCTCGAAATATTACTGGTATAATACCTTCCTCTTTTCTTCATTTTTAATTTAGTCCTGCAAGTATTATCAAACTTTCACCACCTCCCCTAATAGTAAATCATGTGAATCAATAGTTCATGTGAATCAATAGTGACATGTGAAAATATGAATTACAAGTATAGTACCTCCATCTATACCTCCATTTTAACTTAGTCATGCAAGTATTATCAATCTTGTACCAACTCCCTTAATAGTAAATGAATGTGAATCAATAGTACACACATGTGAACACATAGTTATAATCATGTGAATCAATAGCAATTAATTGCTCATTTATACATTTAATTACGGATTGGTTGATATAACCTCCAAACATTAATTATTATCGAAATAAATGTCGATTTTCACTAATACAAATAAATCCAACACAATGGAACTATCAATTTCATCTTTAATCAACACAAACTTATTCATCATTAATATTAAAATTCACAATATTTAACAACCAGGTCATTCCCAGGAAAGAGGGGGCTTTACGATAAGGATTTCTCCTTATTGGTAGTATGATTAGGTGACCAAACCTCTCCTTGACAAAACTTCTAGACATTGTTAATATTGCAAATAATAATATGAATAACTTTGTCATCTCAATTATTAATTTAATAGTATTATGCAGATAATACTGTGACAATAATTGAATCAATAATATGAGATATATGATGCAATAATTCTTTGTAGCAATAATTGAGTATAAGCGAGTGACTTCTTACGTAAGCATCAATAATCAATCTGCAGGTGCTCTTTCTTATGCAACCACGCCAGCGTATTCTTGTACTTTTACTATCGGGTACTTCAACAGTTTAACGGTAAAAGTTTCGCCGTTATTTTTATAAAAAAATAATTCTGTCATTTTCTAAATATGACAATACTTCCGTTGTGGGTTCCACCAATGATTGTGCCGTCGTACGGATATTCCCCGACAAAAAGAATATTCCCTGACCAATCGAATATTTTATAACCACTTGCTTACTTTTCAAAATTTATAAATATTACCCACAACTATAACATTATATAAATCCACACCATAATATTAAAAAAATATTTCGAGAATTTTAAATCTTTATTCATAAAATTTGGGGTCTCACACCTACATTTTGGAAAAAAATTTCCATAGTCCCTTTGTAAATAGGACTATCCACATGCACATAGGCATGTCTAGGTGGCCATTCAGTATCACACCCACCCACAGTCATAAACATCCTACATGCATCAGTATATCAAAGTAAAAAAATGTGTAAGGGTATCCTAATTACCAGGATTATTATTGATGATTACACGAATATTCTTCGCCCGTAGTGCAAGAATAATTTGTGGACATGATACTAATGAATATCCTTGGCCCGTAGTGCAGGGATGATTCGATGATGTGATTTATTTATTAAGCTAAGGCCCAACGATAAAGTTAATGATAAACTTTTTAAATCATTGAAGATAGTAGATATCATGCTCTACTTGACTCTTCTAATGGATTGCTTGTTCCGCTGCAGTTAAACTTGTTGTCTATTATATTCTATTAAGTTAACATTGTTGAAGGCTAATGATAACTTATTTTGCATTATCTTAGTCATAATATTTCTTACTAGGCTAGTTGAGCTCACCCTTTTACTTCCATTGTTCTCTTCAGGAAATGAGAACGTAGCCGGAACTAGTCGGGGAACGGAGTGATGGTCCGAGATGGTGTTATAGTAGTCCTCACTATTATATAAAATAGTGTGACAATAAATGTAATGAGGACTCCATTTGAGTTTGAATATTATCTAGAAGACAATATTCGTGTAAAAATTCTCAGCTCATGTTGTATAATTAAGTTTGTATTTGTATTCGGTATCATGTATGTGGCGACCCAAGATGGGTGGTGTATACCTATTTTGGGGGCGTCACAATTATATTTAATTAATTAAATAATTTTAATTAATTAAGCTACCTAATCTTATTAGGGATAATTATTTAAACACTTTTAATTAATTTGCCTCCTAATCTTATTAGCAATAAATTAAAGTACTTATATTAAATTAATTTCCAAACTCCTTTAGAAATTAAAATAATAATAATTGTAATAATATTAATAAGACTCCTCTTATTAATTAATATTTAATATTTCTAAAATATTAAATAATAAATATTAAGTTATTTAATTTATTATGTCACCATAGATTAAATTAAATACACTTAACATATTATTACAATTATGCCATTAACTTCTTAAATAATTTTTCTTCCCTTTTATGGTGTGACCCTTTAGGTTCTCCATATTAAATCGATTGTAAATAAATCAATTAGAACAATTCTAGTCTCATTTAAATAAATAATATTTATGCTAAAATAAGGATAAGTCTCCTTAGCGATTAACGACTTTCCAAATAATATAGATTTTAACATTAATCATAAAAGAACCTTTGAGTAAATAGTTACCGTACAATTCAATCCTTCCACCATACAATGTCCCAATTAAATATAAGACATGGAATTACTATCAAGTCTTATCTTATTCAATTATATGTATTTCGATTCCCCAATGCACAACTCCGAATAATTTCAAATTAGAAACTACTTTCTAATTTCATTCCACCTTGGGCAAGGATTCTTGGGTTGTCATTTATCGAATCACATCGAACATATCTCTTCTTTTACTAAAAGCAGTATATTCTTTATTGATAATTCATTATCTCCATATATAACTCATTATACCCAAGCATACCCTTTGATATACCCTAAGGGTCTTAAGGAATAAGTCAAATTATAAATCATTATATACAAGATACTATGATGATCTTAAGTCTAAGGATCACTTGTACTACTATCACTTCAGGAATTCCTATTGACAGCCAAGTAAAACTTTATTAGGTATTCCTTAGCGAGTCACGTTCAGTGAACTTATTCTCTTATAAGCACCTACATACTTGCTTTAGTGTCTCCACACAAATGATCATGAGATCAATCATCCTCGTTTAATGAGCAAGCAACATATGTACCAATCTATCTGGATTCACTAATCCCTTTTTTATTAATCCATTGATTGGGAACATTTTAGTTTTTAAGCTATCTAAGAATTTAGATCTCATTAGCATGATTTCATCATGATTTTAAAAACATTGTTTAACACTATGGGTTTATCACATATTATTAAAACAGCACCATATAGATAATTAAAAGCCTTTAATAAATAATACTTTTATTAATAAATGAATAAGATTATTTACAAAGTATATGCTTTATCATCATACATGATTGGCTTGTATGCATACTACTTTCAATATCATCGCTACACTTTGAATAGGTTCTGCTGCTAGAGCATCAATCTTCCTCGATAGTGTATCAAATTATGCTGACAAATCATCGAGTCCATGATTCCCTGCCTCCCTTGGCCGAGTCATTCTCAAATAAAGCCATTGGTAATCAAATTCAGCCATGCATGGTACCTGAAAAGGAATTAAACT
This sequence comes from Panax ginseng, assembly GCA_020205605.1. Taxonomy (NCBI): domain Eukaryota; kingdom Viridiplantae; phylum Streptophyta; class Magnoliopsida; order Apiales; family Araliaceae; genus Panax; species Panax ginseng. The sequence goes on from JAINUU010000059.1 coordinate 91,377, forward strand.
AGAGAGAAATAAAATTAAAAAAATATTTAAATTAAGATTAATTTCATTGAAATTAATAATGATAAAGTATTAAAATAATTCACCGACAACGGTGCCAAAAACTTATTTAATGATTTCACAATCAATGAATACACGCAAGTATACGTGGTCAACAAGTAATACAATGATAAGAAAAGTATCGTTCCCATGAGAAATAGATTAATATTTATCGATTACCAATTCCAATGCAAATAATCATATTTTAAACTACAAAATAATGTTTGAGATATGAAAACCAAAATTAACAAAACTAATTAATAAGATCAAAATTCACAAGATCAACTACAAATTTAACAGGTTGAGATTACAACATCTCTTGATATTTCATTTAAATCAATTAATTAATATGAATCATTATCCAACAATGTTTTAGAGTACACATGCATTTCTTCCAAAGACACGTAAACAAATCCTCTTAAATTCGCTCTTTTATACGCACAATTACAAGGAACACCTTAGTCAATCAACTCACTATATTTGTGACGCCCCCAAAATAGGTATACATCACCCATCTTGAGTCGCCAAATACATGGTACAGAAATCAAATACAAACTTCTTTAATACAACTGTCGTGTAAAAATACGACAAAACATAGATGAGTTTTTAAAACGAATATTGTCTTCTAGACAATATCCACACTCAATGTAGTCCTCATTATAATTATTATCACACTATTTCACAGAATAGTAAGGACTACTAATGCAACCATCTGGACCGTCACTCCATTCCCCGACTCGTCCCAGTTATATTCTCATTTCTTGAAGAGAACAATGAAAGAAAATGGTGAGCTCAACTAGCCCAGTAAGAAATATTATGACTAAGATAATGCAGAATAAAATATTATTAGCCTTCAACAGTATAACAATTGATAGAATATAATAGACAACAAGTTTTAGATCAACAACTGCAGCGGAACAAGCAATCCATTAGAAGAGTCAAGTAGAGCATGATATCTACTATCTTCTATGATTTAAAAAGTTTTTCATCAAATTTATCGCTGGGACTCAGCTTAATAAATAAACCACATCATCGAATCATCCTTTCACTATGGGGCAAGGATATTCATGTAATCATCAATGGTTATGATTATACCAAATAATCCCTGGTCATAATCATACCAACAGTTGTCCATCAATGCACTACAGGCCAATGAGGACTTTTACCATATCATTTGTAACATTATGGGTCATGATTATACCGAATGATCCCTGGTCATAATCATACCAATCAATAGTCCATCTATGCACGTAAGCCAAAGATGACTTTCATCATAATATAAGCATGAGGATAATGACAATGATATAAGCATTAATCAAACGAAATCAAGGATAAATATTAAAGACTTTAAATTTATCCAGAGTTTAAAAATATCCAAATTGTCAACATGATACTGCTTTGTGGAGTAAAATTCAAGAATAATATTCATGTACCAAAAATAATTTAGACAGAAAAGAAATATATTTTTCGGATGAATAGTACCCTATGAATAGTACCCTGTGAATAGTACTTTAGAAATAGTACCTCATGAATAGTACCCCGACATGAAAAGTACCCCAAATACCCGAGTGAATAATATTTGGGTGAATAGTAATTGGGTGAATAGTAACCCATAAATAGTAACTTGTGAATAGTACTCCGGCATAAAAAGTGCCCCGAATACCCGAGTGAATAATATTTGAGTGAATATTAACCGGGTGAATAGTAACCCGTGAATAGTAACTCGTGAATAGTACTCCGTCATGAAAAGATCAATAATTATCAAGAAAGCTCAGAATAATATTTCCATGAAAAGATACTAGATGAAGCGCAAATATCAATGATATTCTACTAATTTTATGGAGTATAGAAGCCAAAACTTCAACAAAATGAGTATAAAATTCAAAATCTGAAATAAAATAATATTACTTACATACTACAGAGTATGGAAGAAAATATTATTTCAATCGAATATTGAACAAAAATAACATCCCTTACAACTATTGAACCAAAATAATATTCCAACGAATATTTAACAAAGATAATATTCCTACGAATATTGAACGAAAATAATATTCATACGAATATAAAAAATAATATCTCTTCAGAATATGAAATAAATAATACCCCTTACTTCAGAAGAAGACTGGATACTGGAGTAGTGAAGTAGCAGACTACTCTTCTTCTACCTCTCTATAGCTTCTCTCTATATAGCTTATCTCTATATAATTGCTCTTGTGAGTCTAAGTGAATTGGTGAGAATGAAGGAAGAATGAGCTTCTATTTATAGGAAAATATAGTTTCGATAATTGCACGTTTTGGGGCTCGAAATATTACAGTATAATACCTTCATCTTTTCTTTTATTTTTAATTTAGTCCTGCAAGTATTATCAAACTTGCACCACCTCCCCTAATAGCATATCATGTGAATCAATAGTACAATCATGTGACTCAATAGTTCTATACATGTGAAAATAATAATTATAGTATAGTACCTTCATCTATACCTCAATTTTTAATTTAGTCATGCAAGTCTTATCAATCTTGCACCACCTCCCCTAATAGTACATATATGTGAATCAATAGTACACACATGTGAACACATAGTTATAAGCATGTGAATTAATAGCAATTAATTGCTCATTTATCCGATTAATTACCTGATTGGTCAATATAACTTCCAGACATCAATTATTATCGAAATAAATATCGATTTCCACTAACACTAATAATCCCAACACAATGAAACTATCAATTTCATTTTTAATCAACACGAACTTATTCATCATTAATATTATAACTACCAATATTTAACAACCAGGTCGTTCCCAGGAAAGAGGGGGCTTTCTGATAAGGATTTCTCCTTATTGGCGCGCAATTAGGTGGCCAAACCTCTCCTTGATAGAACTTCTAAACATCGTCAATATTGCAAATAATAATATGAATAACTTTTTCGTCTCAATTATTGATTTAATAATATAAAATATTATTCAGATGATACTGTGACAATAATTGAATCAATAATATAAGAGATATGATGCAACAATTACTATAGCAATAATTGAGTATAAGCGAGTGACTGACTTACGTAAGCATCAATAATCAATACCGGTGTGCTACTATACAACCACAGCGTATTCTTTACTTTTACTCTAGGGTAGTTCGACAGTTTAACGGTAAAACTTTCGCCGTTATTTTTATAAAAAGATAATTCTGTCGTTTTCTAACTACGGCAATACTTCCGTTGTGGGGTCCACCAATGATTGTGCCGTCGTACAAATATTCTTTATTAAAATGAATATTCCCCGACACAACGAATATTTTATATCAACTTACTTTCTTTGCAAAATTTTCAAATATCACCCTTAACTTTAGCCTTTTATCAATCTAATCACTTACTAAATAGAATAATAATTATAGAAAAATTGAATACTTTCATTTCATAAAATTCGGGGCCTGACAATATTCCTATGTGAATTAAGTTAATTAGGGTTTTACACATAAATTCTTTCAATTGATACAAAAGATATATAGGTATATTTCTATCTTACACGTTAATCATATTAACTCTATTCAGATTATATGAACATATGTTACTTTATCCAGATCTAAATTTATACTCCACTTTCCAATTTTATATAAATTATCATAGTAATTGTTGGCCAAACAATTAATTAATAAATGCAAGATATAATAAATAATTCAATAAAAACCACCTTTCATTCAATGTGAAGGTTTAACTTAAACTACATACCAAGTTCCGTTGCAATCTTAATTAAAATTTAGTTCATGATAATAATAAAGAAAAACATCATTCAGATTAATAATCCAAACATCTCAGATACTTACAATGGATAAAAACTAGATAAGAAAAGAAGAAACTCGAATTTGCTCCTAGACTATCTCTTTGATCTTGACCCTTAAAATCCTCCTTCGTGTTTTCTTTTCGTTGTTCTCTCCTGCAATTGACTTGATAAATTGATCTATGCATTTTTTTTTCGAAGTCTTCTCTTATTTGTATTGGTTTAAACCCTCATCGAGATTCCTATTTGGCTTCAAAATTCAACTCAAAGAGAGAAACATCAAATGTGGGCGTGCATGGCGCAGTAGGAGCTCAACCTAGTGTAATTCAAGCGCTATCGCTTGATTGGGACCACTGATTTACAAAAATGCCATCCAGCTTGAATTTTAATGATTTTTAATTCCTTTCTTTTCCCAAATGACCAATTTAACCCTCTAACTCTATCCTACAAGAAATAAACACAAAAATAAAATAAAATGACACTAAAAATACTTAAGGATAGCAATAAGTAAGCTCAACAACACCTGATTCGTAAGTATAAAACTCGCTCATCACTTTTAGTAACCATACAGAAGGGTAAAATTGTAATGTCTCCTTAGAGACAACCCCACGGGAGGGAAAAAACATAATTTTACCCTAGAGACAACCCCATGGAGAAACCAAAGTGAAAATTCATAGCATGGATCAAATGATGATCGCAAAGCTGAGGATGAGATCATAAGAAGCCACCATAGCAATCCTCGAACTATGAACTACCCAATACGAGCAAGATGACTACCTCGAGAATCGGAAGATACCTTTCGGCTAATTGCTTCATCTTCTCGGTCTCAGAATCAGTCAGACTCGACTTCATTTCGTAGCACTTGAGAGAAGTTTCTGGGATATTTGGGTATATAACTCAACTTTTTTTGGATTAAAAAACACGGACGACTGAAGGGACCTACAGAACCCAATCATAAGTGAAATTGCGGCTAGCCACAGGCGCAGTTGCACTTATGGCTAGCCTCGAGCCCTACATTAGGCCATCATCAGCTCATTTAGAAAAAAAGTGTTACAGAGAGAAAGTTGGATTTTAGAGTGAAAAAGGCTCGAGTTTAGCATTATAACACTACATTTGAGTTAAATCTATCATATATATAGTAGAAATCATACATCTAGAGTAGTATAGCATAGATTTGAGTCTCGGGAAGCTTGTATCTCCATCCCCAAGGTGAAAAAAGCGATTCTTTGGTCATTTCATTTGTAAATATTTTTAGAACTACTAGATTTATTGTAATATAGTGTTTATCTATAGTTAAACTTGTTATTTTATACATATATTATGTGTTGGTTGGTAGATCTATCTATTTTACCAATTATTTTGTATATATAGTTAGAAATCTAGTCCTTTTATTAAATCTACCTAGATCTAGCCGGATCTAGCCTTTAACCGACTTTGGAGCTTCAAAGCACGAATCTCCATGCTAGATCGGCTTAGATCTAGTCATTTTTTCAATATTTTCGACCTATTTCGGTCACTCCGTAGATCCCTAACTCTATATCTAGTAGTAAGGGTGTTCTAACTATTTAGTCTAGGGATTCCAATCAATGAATCACCTGATAGAAGGTTTAGGATAAATTATAGTTATATATTCAAGCATGTAAATTTGAGCTTAGGTATCCCAGGGTTGAGATCCACTAATCGAATCTCGACTAGATTCTCATGATGGACTTTTTGTTTAAAAATGTAATATTAAATCGCGTAAGTAATTGCATATGTAATATCGGGCCTTCAAATGACTTCGAGGGCCTCGTCCTAAGAGATCGGATTTAAGGCCTCGTGATAGTGAAAAAAATGGTGATTGTGGGTGCTCGAGTTTGTCAAGATAGCTTTCATGCCCATAGATGGCCCAACCCTTTTTGAAGTTTTCCTTCAGGCATTATCACTCAAAACGATTTTCAAATAAAAAAATCGCAAAGAGCTTGCATAAAAAAATAAAGCGCTTCGGGGATAGACAAATTCAAGGTTAATAATCGGAAGTAACAATGGATCTCGATTCCTATTTGACTAAGGATTTGAAAACCTTATTTTCCAAAACATCATTTCATTATGCTTTATCTAAAAATGATTTTTTTTTTTCAAATCAAATCCTTCGTGCATAGGTCCAAAGAGGTTCAATACTACTTTCAAAATAATGCCTCTCATAGGTTAGAACAAGGCTTAGAACAAACCTTTAAAATCAAGGCACTTAAAATAAGTTAAATCAAGGCTTTCTCAAAAATCACACACACACACACACATACACTTCATGCTTAGGAAATCAACATTATGTGGTAACCATGTTTTCACGGAAGTCAGGGGCGCCTAACACCTTCCCCTCGCTTAAGGAAGCCCCCTAACTCTATGAATCTTAGGTTTCAGACCAATTTTACAAAGTCACATATTGGGCCATATTGCAAAAACCTCCAAAATCTGGATGAGTTGGTATGTCCATTAAAAACTATACCAACTGGCGACTCTGTCAAATTCGACTCATCATCAAAATCAATCTTTTCAAATAGTCGTCATTTATGTCGGTCCTGTTTCGTAAAATCTCACCATTGAAATAACTTAATCGACATAGCAAAATACAAAAGGGTAGAAACACCAAAACAAATATTTAGGAACAAAATTCCCGGCGTCGAGAGTAATTCAATCTCTTCTATTTTTATAACTCAAATATGATTTTGATCTCCCTCTTTTAATATAGTAATTTTACAACTAACGTGGGCAAACATAGATTATGAAAATTTAAGGATTAACTATAACCCATCAAAACTTCTTTCGAGCAATCATGGATTATGAAAAATCTCATATATTAATAATAATCTATCAAAACCTCTTAATTAATTTAAAATCACATAAGGACTATAAAATGAAGGTATTTTAATAACGAAATATGAAGGCAAAATCAATTAAACATAGAAGCATAAATAATAGAAGAGATGAAAAATAGTATCATGAATAATTATTTAATTTCATCTTCATCCTAGATTAAAGAAATTAGTCAGACATGAAAAATAAATTAACTAACTAAAATAAAGAAGAAGTAAAAGATAAAAAATAAATAAGAAAACTCTATTTATTAATGATCCTCCAACAAGCGTACAATGAATAAGTAATTTAATCTACTTCTACTCCTAACCTAAACTAATACAATACCTCCCTCTCCAAAACAAAAGACCTATTTATAGGAAAAATAATTTTGTGCCCTAATTTAGATATATTGAACTTTGTCTCTTTTGTTCCCTTTTTTCTCTTCTTTCCTTATTGACTTCAATCTCTAGTCCTTTTCAATGTAGGTTTCAACTTCCTAGTGGCAATCAACTTCTCAAAGATATCTTCTAGATAGATTTTTCTTTCTCTTGTTGGATTTGACTTGCACACCAAGATTGTTTCACATATTTCCTTCTCGTTACAAAATTCTTCTTGGATATTTCCTTACATGAATAAAAGTATTAAATATCGCTTAATCACCAAGATTTTGACTTTATTGTAACAAAAGATAAATACTACAAAATAAAATAAAATGTATTATTTAAATAAAATAATAAATATGAGAATATTAAAATGTATAACAAATGTGTATGTCAAATACCCCCATACCTATTGTAAAATCCCAAATTTTACGAATAAAGATTTAATTTTCTCGAAATAATTTTTCAAAATTATGGTATGGATTTGAGATAATGTTATAGTTGTGGGTAATATTTAGAAATTTTGAAAAGTATGCAAGTTGTTATATAATATTTGATTGATCGGGAAATATTCTTTCTGTCGGGGAATATCTGTACGATGGTACAATCATTGGTGGACCCCACAATGGAATTATTGTCGGATTGAGAAAACGACAAAAATATTTTTATGAAAATAACGGCGAAAGTTTTACCATTAACTATTGAAACACCCGGTGTTAAAAGTACAGTAATACGCGTGGTTGCATAGTAGCACACGGTATTGATTATTGATGCTTACGTGAGAAGTCACTCAGTTTTGTTCAATTATTGCTACAGTAATTGTTGAATAGTATCTCCCTTTTTTTATTCAATTATTGTCGATATTTTATATATTATTAAATCAATAATGAGATAACAAAGTTATTAATATTATTATTTGCAATATTAACGATGTCTAGAAGTTCTGCCAAGGAGAGGTTTGGTCACCTAATTGCGGGCGCCAATAGGGAGAAATCCTTATTGAAAGCCCCTCTTTCCTAGGAGCGATTCGGTCGATTAATATTGTGAATTATAATAAAGGTGATAAGTTTTGTTTTATTATTATTATAAATGTAATAAAAATGTAGAAAACTTTTTATATAAAATGAATACTTTTATAAAATTATTCGTTTTATTAGACTATAAATAGAATATATAATATTCTATTATGCATAATGTTTGTATAGTGTTTGCATAGTAAAATCTTTTTATATAAAATAGAATACTTTTATAAAGTTATTCGTTTTATTAGACTATAAATAGAATATATAATATTCTATTATGCATATAGTGCATAGATGCACTCGTAGTAAAAATTTTTATATAAAAACAAAATACTTTTATAAAGTTATTCGTTTTATTAGATTATAAATAGAATATATTTTATTTTATTTAAAAGATTTTGTTTTATTAGAATATTTTATTAATAAATTGCATAGTAATTGAATATGGATAAATACATTTAATAGTAAATCAATCGGACCGCTCATGAATTAGTTACTATAGGTCCATTCTCCTATAAATAGAAGCTCATTCCTTCATTATTTCTTACTTAATTCTTTGAAACTCTAGAGAGAAACTATAGAGAGAAAGAAGAAAAGTATTCTACCGCTTCACTACTCCTATATCCAGTTTCTTCTAAGGTAAGGGATATTATTTGTTGTACTCGTAAGGGGTATTATTTCTATCGTATTCATTAAGAGAATTATTTTCTTTCAATACTTGTAAGGGGTATTATTTCTTTCGTATTCATGAAGAGAGTTATTTTCTTTCAATACTTGTAAGGGGTATTATTCTTTCGTATTCATGAAGAGAATTATTTTCTTTGAATACTTGTAAGGGATATTATTTGTTGTACTCGTAAGGGGTATTATTTCTTTTGTATTCATGAAGAGAACTTATGTTATTCCATTCTTTATTATTCTGTTGAAGTAACCTGTATACGCGGACTACCCTATACTTGGTGAAATTCTTCTGTTATTCCATTCTTTATTATTATGTTGGAATAACTGCTCATGCTCAAGCACCGCATACATGGTGAAATTCTTTTGTTATTCCATTCTTTATTATTCTGTTGGAATAACCTGTATACGCGGACTACCCTATACTTGGTGAAATTCTTCTGTAATTCTATTATTTATTATTCTGTTGGAATATCTTGTCTGTGCGTTTACGCATGACCTGGTTCCATTCTTTATTATTCTATTGGAATAATTTATCTGTGCGGTCTATCGCATGCCTGGTGAATTCTGTTGTTATTCCATTCTGTATTATTCTGTCGGAATATCATGTATGTGTGTTTACGCATGACCTGGTTCCATTCTTTATTATTCTGTCAGAATATCTTGTCTGTGCGTTTACACATGACGTGGTTCCATTCTATAATATTCTATTGGAATAACCTGTCTGTGCGGTCTATCACATGCAAGGTGAATTCCGTTGTTATTCCATTCTTTATTATTCTGTTGGGAATAACCTGTCTGTGCAGTCTATCTCATGCATGGTGAATTCTTCTGTTATTCCATTCTTTATTATTCTATTGGAATAACCTGTCTATGTGGATTACCGCATGCATGGTGAATGATTCTTCGTATTCATATGAATAGTATTTTCATTCAAAAAGGAGTTTCTGCCAGGGGCAGTTTCGTAATTTTTCTGACCCTAAAAAATGCTGGAAAAATTTGAAATTATAATTTGATGAGTTTTCTAGACTGTGTCCAAAAATGGCGATTTTTGGATGTATAGATTAGGAGTTATGAATTTTATAGGAAAAGACTATTTTAAAAGTAAACCCTTATAACTCCTTGTGGTTAACCCCAAAATTGGTGAAATTTTTATTGGGAGTACATGTATATAATAGGAGTATATCCTTTAGATTTCAGAATTTTTGGACAAAAGTACAATTTATGATAAATGTCTAAATATTCGGCAGTTTTAGCCATATGAAAAATAGTAAATATATTTTAAAAATTCTGAGAAAAATATATGTTCAATGTGGGACTATATTCTGCTAAATCCCAGAAAAGAAATATTTTTGGGGCTGATTTGATATTTTTCATGAAAATAAACTAGTTATGAGTAAATGAATTAAATATGTTATGTGAAGTAATAAAATTGAAAAATAGGATTTTATGGCTTGGGAATCCTATATAGGGTATATGTAGATTTTTGATGAGGGATTTGATCAGTGATGATGAAATCTTATGAGTATGGCATTTTTGAATGATTAAATGCATTATTTGATAAAGTGTAAACAATTGAAATAAATTGTTTATAAGTTTAAGAAATGATTAAAATATTGTTATAATATTAATGATATTAGATTATGAGATTATTAAGTGATTAATAACATTTTGTTATTATTGAACATTGGATAAATTGTATTATAAATGTTTAATATTTATCATTTATCTCATTTGATTGATTCTTTATATCATTGTCATTATCCTCATGCTTATATTATGATGAAAGTCATCTGTGGCATGTAGTGCATAGATGGACTTGGTATGATTATGACCATAGATTATTCGGTATAATCATGACCGTAATGTTACAAATGATGTGGTAAAAGTTCTCATTGGTCGTAGTGCATATGATGGACAATTTTTGGTATGATTATGGCTATGGATTCTCTTCGTGCCAAGAGTGCATGAAAGATGAATTATTTTCGCATGGCATGATCGGGAATATCCTCGCATGTAGTGTCTCGATGATGTGGATTATTTATTGTCGAGTCTGAAATAGATAAAATATTGATAATAAATTTAATTTAATTCGGTGATAAAAAAGATAATAAATTTTTAATTCATAAAAGATAGTAGATATCATGCTCTACTTGGCTCTTCTAAAATACAGTTGTATGTCTTTGCCCTATAGTGCAAAGATGAATTGTTAATGAATATCTTTGGTCGTAGTTCAAAGATGAATTTATTAGTATGATTATGAGCAGAAATTGTGATTTGGTATAACCATGATTTTTGATGTTTCAGGTGATGATAGGTGATGAAAATTATCTTTGTCCTGGGTGCGAAGAGGAATTTAGAATCACAATTATGATTATGAGTTATTCATATGATTGTGGATATGAATTATTGATTGATGTTACAAGGATAAAACATTATCGGTGGACTTTAACATAGAGAAGATAATAGATCTGATGGTCTATTTGACTCTTCTAATGGATTGCTCGTTCCGCTGCAACTATGGTTGAAATTTTTTATCATTTACCATATGTTCTAAATCTCTGATTTATTACTGATGAAGGCTATTGATAATTTAATTATCTTTAGTCATGATATTCTTTATCGAAGCTAGTTGTGCTCACCCTTTTGCTTCACAATTCCTTTCGTGTAATAAGAGTGTAATTGGGTCGAGCTGGAGGATAATGAGGGAATAGAAACTATGGTCTATAGCTATTGAGGTTCTCCCTAAATAGTATGGAAATAATTTTATTGATGACTTTAGATAAGTGTGTCGTATTGTATTCATCATTTGATATTTAATTTTGGTGAACCCAACTTTGGAAGGGTGTTTTGCCACTATCATACAAGATGTCTAATGACATATAACCTCGTGTTATCATAAGATGTGGTTGTGCACATCCACTTGCCGAGTATATCTGAAAGCACTACCTATATGATCTTGGAGTTTATTTGAAATATAATTTTCACTTGGAGACAAGTGGAGATAGTTATATGTCAAGAGAATACTCACCATTGGAAAGAAGATGATAGTTATATTCTCATTTTCTTTGGGGTCTATTGGGTTAAGCAAGGATAATTTCGTGGACATATGATATCTATCATAACTTAGACTTACGCATGGCCTCCCATGTACGAGGGTTTCCTTGAGGACTTCCCAAAGATTTTAATTTCTAAAAGCAATTTTTGACTATACTTTTATGTAAAGTATCATTGTAAGGTTGGGAATCGAGGCACCATGAGAGTTACATACATTTGTAATAAAATCACAAGTTAATCGTGGTCGTATTCTATACTTACGCTCAACAGATTATATAAATGAAGTTTGTATTTGATTTTTATAGTGTGATATCTGGCGACTCGTAATGGGTCGTGTGGACCTATTTTGGGAAGGCCACACCTATCTTTTGTTCGTCCTCAGTAAAATAAAAAGAAAATAAAAACTAAAACTACCCCATTTTCGTAGGAAACACGATTATATTTAGCATCTGCAACAAACCTTTAAACCCCAAAGTTACCCCAAGTGGACGAGTTGTGCCTCATGAGGGTTTGTAGTGAATATACCCACAAAATTTAAAAATATTTTTGGGTTTGACAATTTATGAAATTAAAAGAAAAATTCTAAATATTCATGGGCATTATACATAAGCAAGATTAAATTTAAAATCACATTTTCACCTTATCAAACATATTCAATCTTCATTCTAGACATTATCTTTCATAGAATTAATTCCATGTGATACATGCATGGGTATATGATGTAACTCTTAGTAGGGATTTTTACCATGAAAATCAAGCAAACTCAATTTTCTTTTTTTTTCTTTTCTCCATTTTTTGAATTTTTTTCTTGACTTGTGCAATGTCTCGCTTTCTTAGGCTTTTCAAAGTTACCCATGTAATGAAGTGTTGGGCCAATGACCCCCAAATCAATTGGCTTTAGAGCACTAGTAGGAGTGAGTAGTTCTATTTATAACAAACCGAATAAGATATTAGGTTATAACCAAAACCGAACTTAACACATTCTTACTATCCGAATCGAGTAGTTTCTATTTATAACAAACTGAATAAGATATTCAGTTATAACCGAAAACTGAACTTAACACATTCTTACTATCCAAACTGTTAACCGAATTAGCTGATAACCAAAATATCGAATTACCAAATTTATAATTCAGTTATTCGGTAAATAACTAAAATTAAAGGCTTCCATACTTAATAGTCACCTTAACACTCAACACTAAACAACATGCTGAAACAAAAAGCAGAGAAATGAACCCAAAATATTACTTCTAACAAAAAGTTAGAGAAAGTACTTATTGATCGAGAACGTACATTAACCAACAAAGTGAGGAACTCTGTCTCAACCAACTAATAAATTCAATGAAAAAGAATATTACCCAAAAAAGAAATTCCAAGAATGAGTCATCTATTAAAAAAAATCCTATAACAAAAGGGGGAAAAGGAGAAACAATATTCAATCCTCAAGAAGTGTAATAAAAGCTCTAAAGTGAGCATACCTTGGGAATTGAAAGAGTCTATTAGTGATGTTGCCCCAGTTGATGACTGATAAAAGTGAAGTCTTAAAACTTCAGCGGGGTTAAGATATATAGAGGGGAAGGGTCAGAAAAAGAATCGTGATATTCTTCTGTTAGTCGGTTTCAGAAGATTTGGGTGGCGCTATGAGTTATGGAAAAGATGGAGACTGAGACTGAGACTGAGACTGAGAGAGACCAAGGCACAGAGGAATAGGGATCTAGGATCTAGGATCTGGGATCTAGGAATGGAAGTTAGCGGCTAGGTCAAAATACGATGCGAATACTGATACATTATAAAATTATTATTATTTTAATTAATAAGTTCAGTAATTCAGATACTTGAATAACCTATTTTTTAAAACCGAATCCGAAATCGAATACTAAGCAATAAATTGAATATAACCGAAATTAGAAGAAAAAAAGCTGAAAAACTGATATAATTTGGTAAAAAAAATTCGATTGTGTTCAATAATTCAGTTTTATCCGTTCTTTGCTCACTCCTAGTCATTATGTGTAAAGACACCCCTACGGGTTTACTAACTCAAATAACAAAGGTCACAAAACTAGACCAGTCAAGTTACTTTTATCTATCACACTTTTTAGCGTGAATACCGATACTTCTTAAGGTTTGGAAACTCAGTTATTTCGTTCAATGGACATTGAAGCAGTTATTTTTTTCTTTTCTTTTTTTAACTTTTTTTCTTTTTTTAATTGAAATTGCTCAAATTATAGTTTATACCACACAACTAAGAATTAGTACAAATATGAAGTGTAAAATTACTTATAAAATCAATTTCATTCTAGATTGTGTTCTAAACAAAGATTTCGTATCTTCTCAAGGGTTCAAGAGTTCTAGATATTTTAATCTTACTCTAAGTTTTGCTCCACATATACTTAGTAGAATCAATGAAATCCATAAAAAGACAAACATAATTTTTAAATTTTAAATTTTTTTAATTTATATATATATATATATATATATATATATTCAAAAAGACTTAATTTCCTAAAAAGAAGAAAAATAAAAATTAAAAATTTAATAATAAAAATGCAAAACTCCCTTCATACCTAAATTATCGACATCGGAATTTTTATTTGTCCTTTTTCTGTTCTAGTTCTTTGGTGTTCTCATGTTATGTGAGATTTATTTGAAAAACAAGTGAAAAAGGTCCCATATGTATATGTAAATAATTTGACTATAAGAGTCGCCATTGGTGTTTTTAATCGGATGCACCAACGCAACTGAGAAAAGGTTTGCACAATGACCCAGTGATGTGACACTGCTAAACGGGTCTGTGAAATTGAGATTCATTTGGATTCGGGGGCTTGATTATGCGGAGGGAAGGTGTTAGGCACCTCAACATCCGTGTTACCACGGTGACCGCCACTTTTCAAGAAACTATTATATATAAATGTGTGTGTATGTGTGTGTGTGTGTGGGTTAATGTGCTGTTATTTGGAAGTAGTGCTATGCCTCGTTCGCACCTATATATACAGGGTTTGAATTTATACAAAAATTCATTTTTAAACAAGATATAGCAATGAGGTTTTGTAAAAGAGATTTTTCAAACCCTGTGCTCAATAGTAATTGAGGCCTTTGATACTTCTATTTTATTATTAAATGTTCAGCTTGATTGCTTTTATTTTCGAGATGTGAAGCATCTTCGAGAAAATAATATATAGCAGTGCCGAACTCCTTATGGGCATGAAAGCTATCTAAGGAAATTTAAACACCGTGAATAATTTACAAGCTGCTTACAGCTAAAAATGTCCATCACGGGAACCGAATCTAGATTCAATAGACTGAATCTATGATCACATGATTCCTTGGCTCACATGATGTCGCAGTTTATATGAAAAGAAATAAGCAGTTATATATATAAAAACTATAAATATATATATACAGACATGATTAACCACCACGAAGCACCTCCATGGGGGATCGGAAATGTAAATATATAAAAGCGGTAAATATATATAAAGAGACATGATCAACCACCATGAAGAACCTCCATAGGGGATCAGAAATGTAAATATATATAAACGGTAAATATATATATATAGAGACATGATCAACCACCATGAAGCACCTCCATGGGGGATCAAAAATGTAAATAAAGAAATAAATATGATCAACCGCCATAAAGTATACTCCAGGGGGGACAGAATGTAAAGAAAGCAGTAAAAATGATCAACCGCCATGAAGTAAACTCCAGGCGGGACAAAATGTAAATAAAACAGTAAAAACGATCAACCGCCATGAAGTAAACTCCAGGCGGGACGGAATGTAAATAAAGCAAAGAAAAGGCCATAAGTAAACTCCAAGTTCGACAAAATGTAATATATATATATATATATATATATTTATATATATAAGTGGTAAACACACATATATACATGGATGAGCTAGATATTGGCGTCATCATGGCAGTGAGAGCTCTTAGGGAGGGTCACACCATTGTACCGATGATCATCGCAGAGACGCTGAGGTCAGCCACATATTGCAGCACTTACCCCATATGGGTATTCATAACCAGCTCGGTCATGTTGTACATGTGGTTTATGTCACACTTGAGACCGATTGGCACTTTTAGATGGCATGGGTATTGTTTCACCCATGAGATAGCTATGTCGTACTCATTTCAGCTTGCGGAGTGTACAGATCCTGCATCTTGGTCTGTTTTCCTGGTAGGGATCAGAGATCTGTTTGATATATTCTCGTGTTCAGGGTTCAGCTCACCCTACAACTTCATCACTCATGCTCCGGGCATGGATTATCTCCCTCTAGCTAGTTTGAGGGGCATGACTACTTACCACCCACTGGCCATGATGTGTCAGTTTAACCAGTTCCAGGACTTCCATCCTTTCGAGGGGACATTGAGTCAGTGCTTAGCTTCTCGCTACTTATCAGCAAAGGATAGATCCATGTTATATGCCTGTTGGGATCAGCGTGAGCTAGCTGAGTTTTCTGTTATTGTAGAGTATTCCACATGGACGTAGACAGAGACGGCATTGACTATGGCAGTATCCACAGTGCAGGGGATTGATTCCGATGATGGGGAGCCTATGGAGGAGACTTTTATTCCCACCGAGGAGGATTTGACTACTAGGTTGCCAACAGTTGTGATGGATTCTCCCAGTACGAGTGCTACTGGGATTCAGCATTCAACACAATATTTAGAGCAGAGTCTTCATCTGATGACCTTTGAGAGAGATCAGGCTAGGGCCTTGATGTTGACATATCTTGATGGGAGAGACTCCACTCTATAGGAGAGAGACAAAGCTAGATCAGCCAGAGATGCATTGATTGTAGAGCGGGATGCTGCCCTATCTGCCCGGGATGTAGTCGTCACAGACAGTACTTCAGTGAGATCCCTTACGACTGGAATCCATGCCGACATGAGTGCATACATTGATGAGCATCATGCCACCATCCATTTAGCCTCGGATCTGCTAGCTCGTTTAGATACCATTGGGCAGGAGCTTGCAACGTTACCTCCTTCTTCGAAAAGGGATGCTATGTTAGATCTGATAGTCCGCATACATACTGATCCATAGATAGACTTGTATTTTCCTGCATAGACTAGCTTAGCCATTTTGTCATGTACAACACATATTATGTATATCAAACAACATTATATATGACAGGGAAATATATTTTGATTCACTTTCCTTTTAGTTGTGCCTTAATACTTGCTTGATATTTTCCTTTTTCTTCAGGGCTTATGATCTTGATGCATTCTGAACTCATCCTTGATGTGTGGACATTTAGACGTCACAGGATCTTTTAGAACGGATCACTGATCTGTGTGTATCCCTACCCTCTTTGGTGTCTTGGGACTAGTTTCTATATGGAAATGAGTAGAGGAATGTGGCTTTTCCTCTCTGAGATTGACCGTACCACAGATGGTCGCCAGTACTCATATTTAAGAGGAGCCTAGTTAATTCCATCTCTTATGGATTGGTGTTGCTCTTTGAGGCACAACCGTAGCTTAGATGGTCGTCGGATCTCCTATTTATGAGGAGAGGTCAGGTAGTTTCATCCCTTTGGTCTGAAGCCGATGAAATGTGGTGGATTGAAGTTTGATCCTAGTACCGTGTAATAAGTATTTATGTTTTGATAAGGGGTTATACCGAACCATAAATGGCTGCCTACGTACTCCTATGGAAGAGGAGATCAGGTCTGCGTAGTTCGAACCTGGTTTAAGAGGTTCAACACTGAATGTAAAAGGGTGTAGGAATGTTTTTGTTGTTTTTGTTTATGTAGAGAAAGGGTAGAAATTGTTTTGTTGTTTTTGTTTTTTTTATTGCGATCGGGCCATATAGAATATGGTTACCTACGTATTCCCGGGTATCAGGGAGATTAGGTCGATGTAGTTCACCCCTTTGGATGATTTGCAGCCGAAGAGAAGTTTGAATCCCTTGTACAGTCTAAACTGCGGGGGAAAGAAAGTTTGATCCCATGTTTGGGATAAACTGCAAGTGTGAAAAAGTTTAATCCTAAGTTCAGGATAAACTACAAGTGTGAAAAAGTTTGATCCTAAGTTCAGGACAAACTGCAGGTGTGAAAGTTTCAATACCTGGTGGGATAATCGAAATTATATGAAAGGTTTGAAATGAGGTAAAATCAGGCTGCTGGCTTGAAGAGTATGCTTCCCTGAGGGGAAAAAGAGTATGCAGAAGATTTTGTATATAAGAAAGGGTTAGAAAACCTAAATGACTGGTGATCTGATGATCCAAAACCAGGATGTTTGCTTGATGGTAACCTCGCATATAGTAATCGCTTTCACGGTGTCCGAAAGTTAATGAGTTGTGGAAATTCATCACCGTCCATTTCCTGTAGTCTGAGAGTGCCTCCTGTTAATACCTCCTTGACAACAAACAGGCCTTCCCAATTTGGAGCAAATTTTCCCTTAGATTGATCTTGGTTGTCAATGATCTTCTTCAAAACTAAGTCATGTTATTTAAACTGTCATAGCCGGACTTTTCTGTTGTAGGATCTAGCAATCCTTTGTTGATATAACTGACCATGGAAGATAGCCGCGATTCGCATTTCGTCTATTAGAGACAATTGGTGATATATGTCTTGTACCCATTGATCTTCATCCAGGTGAGCATCCATTAACACTCTGAGGTATTCCATTTCCTCCTCTATGGGGAGCACTGCTTCCATCCCATAGACTAATGAGTAGGGGGTTTCCCCAGTGGAAGTACGCATTGAAGTTCTATAGGCTAATAAAGTCAGAGGTAAGAGGTCAGGCCATCCTTTGTGATTGGCGGACTTCTTCTGCATGATCTTCTTGATGTTTTTATTAGCCGCTTCAATAGCACCATTCATCTTTGGATGGTAGAAGACGGAGTTAAGGTGTTTGATGTGGAATTTACTGCATAACTCCTCCATCATTTTGTTGTTGAGGTTCTTAGTATTGTCTAACACAATTAACTCTGGTTGTCCATATCGACAAATGACAATGTTTCTGATGAAAGCAATGATAATGTCTTTTGGTAAGCTTGGGGAAGGAGGCTGCTTCTACCCACTTGGTGAAGTAGTCGATCATGGTGAAGATAAATCGATGCTCATTACTGGCTTTGGGCTCGATGGGCTCGATCATGTCCATTCCCCACATTGAGAAGGGCCAGGGCAAACTCATATTATGGAGTTCCCTTGGAGGGGCATGGATAGCATTTCCATGAATTTGGCATTGGTAGCACCTCTTGACGTGATCATCACAGTCAGCCTTGAGAGTAAGCTAGTAATGCCCTGTTTTGAAGAATTTTTTAAGAAGTAGGGGCCGCTCATGTGTGGGCCACATACTCCACCATGGATTTCATCCATGAGCCTCTGAGCTTGGTCTTTGTCCAGACATCTAAGGAGTCCTAATCCTGCATTTCTTTTATAGAGTGCATCTCCGCTCAGGTAGAATTTCATAGCCATTCGATGGATCCTTCTTTTTTCAGTCGGGCTTGCCTCAACGGGTGTATATCTATCTCGTAGATACTCCTTGATATACTGATACCAAGGGTGTTGGATGGGAGATAGCTCATCCAATACTTCTCCAATGTAATTCCTATAGGTTGGAGCCTTTTGTAGGGCAAATGGGATGCTTGACATGTTTTTCGTATCATGTATGTTGATCAAGGTGGCCAAAGTTGCTAGCGCATCTGCAAAATCATTCCTACTCTGAGGAATGTGGAGGAAGTTTACTTCTTCGAACTCAGAAGCCATCTGTAAAACTTGTCGATGGTAAGGCAGCAAATGTAGCTATTTGGTTTGAAAGATTCCCGTGGTTTGTTTGATTACCAACTTCGAATCCCCAAAGACAGTTAACCATCTGATGCCCATTGAGTGAACAAGTTTTAGCCCCATGATACACCCTTCATACTCGGTTGTGTTGTTGGTGCTGACAAACTGCAATTTGACGACGACGGATATCGCTTCCCCATCTGGGACACTAGAATCGCTCCAGCCCGTAACCTTCCATGTTAAACTCCATCAAAATACATTTTCCACGTATGGCATGCATCGCATCGATGGTGTCATTGAATTGCCATGACCCTTCATCTGGGAAGTATGTTTCTAAGGGTTTGTAATCCCTCACGGGCGGGTCCATTGATCCGCAATTCCTTGTCCTTTAATGGACTTTTTGCGCCACGTAGACGATGTCAAATTATTGCGTAATCAATCGCCATCCGATGTACCCTACAATTCAAGATTAGCTACCGAACACACGATTTGAGAGGATCCACGCGGATATGAGATGGGTTGTGTGACCATGGAGGTAATGTTGTAACCTCATGGAAGCCCATGCTAAAGCACAACAAGTCTTCTCAATCGAGTGTACTTGTGTTCACTTCGTCTTTGAATCTTTTATGGACGTAGTAGATAGCTCGCTTCTTGGCCTCTATCGCCTTTTCTCGTCTCAAAGATGCAAAAATTTATATATCATTGTCATTAATGGATGTGTACATGAACAGGGGAGCATCATCCTCGGAGGTACTTTAAGACAAGAGCGTTAACCAACTGCTCTTTGATTGTAAGGAAGGCTTTCTGACACCCATCATTCCATTTCATGGAGGAGTTCTTCCTAATACTTGAAGATGGGCTCAAAGTTGTCGTGAGTTGAGAAATAAACCGCTAATAAAGTTGATTCTTCCCAAAATCCCTATATTTCTTTCTCTCGTCTCGAGGAATGGGCATTTCCTTGATGGCCTAGATTTTGGTGGGATCCACCAATCCCTTTGTGGTCGACTAGAAACCTAGCAACTTGCTTGATTTAACACCAAAGGCGACTTGGTTGGATTCAACTTCAAGTTGTACTTTACGCAACCTCGTTGAAAAGCTTTCTAAGATGGTCTAAGTGGTTTTCCTCCTTTCAAGATTTGACAATGATGTCGTCCACGTAGATCTCTATCTCTTTCTGCATTAAGTCGTGGAAAAGAGCCATCATAGCTCGCTGATAGGTTACTCCGGCATTGATGAGGCCAAATGACAACCGTCTATAACAAAAGGTTCCCCAAGGCATGATGAAAGCAATTTTCTCATGATCCTCCTCAGTAACCATAATTTGATGCTACCCCACGAAGCAATCCGCAAAGGAGTACATGCCGTATTAAGCAGTATTGTCAATGAGAATGTGGATAAATGGCACAGGAAAGCCATCCTTAAGGCAAGATTTGTTCAGATCCCGGTAATCCACGCAAACTCACACCTTTCCTCCTGGTTTAGGCACATGGACTATGTTTGATAACCATCCAGGGTATGTAGACACCATGATGATGCCCGCTTGAAATTATTTTATAATTTCTTCTTTAACCTTTAAACTCTAGTCAGGTTTCAATCGCTTGAGCTTCTACCTGACTGGCTTGAATCCCTTTTTAATGGGAAGGTGATGAAGGACAATGTCAGTGGATAAACCCACCATGTTTTCATGAGACTATGCAAACACATCCTGGAATTGGGTTAGTAGCATAACCATGTCATTCCTTTAGTTTGGAGTGAGGTCTGAACCAATCTGGATTAGCTTAGGGTTTTCTAAGGTTCCGAGATTGAAAGATGTGGTTTGATCAAGGTTAGGTTTAGGTTTGTCTTTGACCCATTCCTTAATTTCCTGAGGTATCTCAATGTCCTCTTATATTTCCATCAAGTCTGAGTCCAACTTTTCATCAAAGTTACAGTCCTTGTGGAGAAAAGGCACCTCATCAGCAAGTACAGGCACATCTAAATTCAGAGTCCTGAACCAAAATATGATTTCACTTAATATATGAAACTGTTTAATCATACAAAAGTGTTAGCATGTACTGATAAAACAACTACTAATACTATATAGAAAAGTAAGCAGTTAAAGTTATCAACAGGGCAGATGGAATTTCTGCCCATTTTACCCTCGTCGACCAATGCATGGAGTGTTGTTCCAATTGTTGAGGGTAAAGTCCTGACTGACTGCAATGATGGAGGGGCTATCATCGTCCTCCTTTTCCCTAATGATGACCATGACATCGGGCAATCATCGCCCTGGGTGTATCTGCTTGTATGCTCGCCATGGATAATGATGTGTATGCTCGACATCATCCCATCGATGTCTTGTTTACATCTCTCTCCTCTTTTTCCACTCTGGGATCAGGAATCAGGACCTCTTTTGCTTTAACCGATATCAGTTTGGGAAATAGCATAGCCATGATATGGGTTGGCACCTTTAGGAGACCGCATAAACTCGTGGATTTGTAGGTGGAGACAATCGCCATGGGTCAAGTCAAGGAATCTATTTGTGCTTATGAGGATTCTTGTGAGTGGAGCTAAGCGTAATAGCCTAATCCAGTTGTTCTTGTTTGACTGGGCACTTGAATCGGGAGCTTAATACCCTGATGATCTTTTCCTAACCCTTGTCCAGGTTGATGACATAATGATATCATCTCTTGAGTGGCCGACATAACCTCGGCAGAAATCTTGGGTGTGAGAGGTGGCGCCCCAATGGGATGGTAATGAGTATTACTCACCTCCAGGGCATGGAAACTGACTAGCTCAACTTCTGAATTAAATCTGTTGAGTGGTATGTCACCTTATTCAGGACATTCTGGCTCAACATTAATAGTAACTAGGCTATTGTTGATAATGTACTTGAGTTGTTGATGAAGGGTGGAAGTGACGGCTCCAGCCATATGAATCCATGGTCTTCCCAACAGCAGGTTATATCTTCTGGCTATTTTGAGCACGTGAAAGGATACACTAAATATATGTGGACCAATCTCCACTGGTAATTTAGTTACTCCAACGACGTTTCGTCGGGACCCATCAAAAGCTTTGATAACCGTATGGCTGCTTTTGATCCTCTTGGGGTTGATATTCATCTTCTCCAAGGTAGCATAAGGACAGATATTCAGAGATGAACCTCCATCTATTAAGACTCCTCCTACCATGTATCCGGAGGACAAAGCCGCTATGTGAAATAGCTTTCAATGACCGGTCCCTTCAGTGGGTATGTCATCATCAGTAAAAGATATCACATTGTTGTTGAAAACATGATCAACCAGATGTTGGAATTTTTCCACATCCACTGATTTTGGTAAATGGGCTTCTTCCAAGACCCTTAGCAATATTTTCCTGTGATCTTCGAAAGAGAAAACCAAGTCTAGTATGGAAATTTGTTGGGGAACTTTTCTCAAGCTTAAAACCACCTTGGCTTCGTTATGGCCCATAGTACGGAGGAACTGTGACGCCCCCAAAATAGGTATACATCACCCATCTTGAGTCGCCAAATACATGGTACAAAATTCTAATACATCTTAATTATACAACAGTCGTGTAAAATACAAAAAAACATAATCTAAGAGTTTTAATAAGAATATTGTCATCTAGACAATATCCACACTCAATGGAGTCCTCATTACATTTATTGTCACACTATTTAATGTAATAGTGAGGACTACTAATGCTATTATCTCGGACCGGCCACTCCGCTCCCCGACTAGTACTAGCTATATTCTAATTTTCAAGAGAACAATGAAAGAAAAGGGTGAGCTCAATTGGCCCAAAGAAGAAATATTATGACTAAGATAATGCGTAATAAATTATCCTTAGCCTTCAACAAAGATAACAACCGATAGAATACAATAGACAACAAGTTTTAGATCAACAATCGCAATGAATAAGCAATCCATTAGAAGAGTCAAGTAGAGTATAAAATCTACTATCTTTTATGATTTAAAAGTTTTCATCAACTTTATCACGACACTCAATTTTAATAAATAAACCACATCATTGAATCATCCCTGCACCATGGCCAAGGATATTCATGTAATCATCAATGGTCATGATTATACCGAATAATCCATGGTCATAATCATACCAACAATTGTCCATCAATGAACTACAGGCTAATGAGGACTTTTACCACATCATTCGTTACATTACGGTCATGATTATGCCGAATAATCCCTGGTCATAATCATGCAAAGTCCATCTATGCACATAATCCAAAGATGACTTTCATCACAATATAAGCATGAGGATGATGACACTGACATAATAATTCAATAAAACAAGTTCAAGGATAAATTTTAAAGATTTATAATTTAATTTATCCAGAAATCAATAACGTCCAAATTGTCAACATGATACTGCATTGTAGAGAAAAATTCAAGAATAATATTCAGGTATCAAACATAATTTGGACAGAAAGTACCTCGTGAATAGTACCCTATGAATAGTACTTTGAAGAATAATACCCGACACTAAAAGTGCCTTAAATACCCGAGTGAATAATACTAGAGTGAATAGTAATCAGTGAATAGTAACCTATGAATAAGAATCGTGAATAATACTCCGCACAAAAAGTGCCCCTAATAACCCTAGTGAATAATACTAGAGTGAATAGTAATTGGGTAAATAGTAATCCTTGAATAGTAACTCATAAAAAA
Organism: Panax ginseng; assembly: GCA_020205605.1. Classification (NCBI taxonomy): domain Eukaryota; kingdom Viridiplantae; phylum Streptophyta; class Magnoliopsida; order Apiales; family Araliaceae; genus Panax; species Panax ginseng. The sequence continues at coordinate 115,577 of JAINUU010000059.1, forward strand.
TACCAAAGAAAATGATATTCCATGACGAAAGTATGTAAGAAATTATATCTCGTATTTAGTATAATAGAATATACGAAACTGCAAATGAATTTTCACCCGCCATGCGGTAATTCACGTAGACAGAAAAATTTAATAAAGAATGAATACGAAGAATCATTCACCATGCATGCGGTAATCCACATAGACAAGTTATTCCAATGTAATAATAAAGAATGGAATAATAGAAGAATTCATCCAGCATGCGATAGACCGCATGAAAAGTTATTCCAATGTAATAATAAATAATGGAAACCAGTCATGTGTAATACGCATTGCATGTGATATTCCAATGTAATAATAAAGAATGGAACCAGTCATTTGTAATTCGCATGCATGTGATATTCCAATGTAATAATAAAGAATGGAATAATGTAAGAATCTCACCATGTATGCGGTAATTGCGATAGTAAAAGTTATCCAAAGATAATAATAAAGAATGGAATAATGTAAGAATTTCACCATGTATATGGTACTTCAGATAGATAAAAGTTATTCGAACATAATAATAAAGAATGGAATAATGTAAGAATTTCATCATGTATGCAGATTTCAGATAGACTAGTTATTCCAAAATAATAATAAAGAATGGAATAATGAAGCTCTCTCTTCATGAATACAAAAGAAATAATACCCCTTACCTCGTAAGAAGATCTGGATACCGGAATAGTGAGGTAGCAGCATTTCTTCTTCTTTCTCTCTATAATTTCTCTCTATAATAATTGCTCTATAGCTTTAGTAAATTGGTGAAAAATAATGAAGGAATGAGCTTCTATTTATAGGAAAATATAGTTTCGATAATTGCACATTTTGGGGCTCAAATATTACAAAGATAATACCTTTATCTTTTCCTTCATTTTTAATTTAGTCCCGCAAGTATTATCAAACTTGCACCACCTCCCCTAATAGTAAATAATGTTAATCAATAGTAAATCATGTGAATCAATAGTTCTAGACATGTGAAAATACTTAATTACAAAGATAGTACCTCCATCTATACCTCCATTTTTAACTTAGTCATGCAAGTATTATCAATCTTGCACCAACTCCCTTAATAGTAAATGAATGTGAATCAATAGTACACACATGTGAACAAATAGTTATAATCATGTGAATCAATAGCAATTAATTCCTCATTTATCCGATTAATTACCCGATTGGTCAATATAACCTCTAGACATCAATTATTATCGAAATAAATGTCGATTTCTATTAACACTAATAATTCCAACACAATGGAACTATCAATTTTATCATTAATCAACACGAACTTATTCATCATTAATATTATAATTCACAATATTTAACAACCAGGTCATTCTCAGGAAAGAGGGGGCTTTCCGATAAGGATTTCTCCTTATTGGCGTGCAATTAGGTGACCAAACCTCTCCTTAACAGAACTTCTAGACAGTATCAATATTGCAAATAATAATATGAATAACTTTGTCATCTCAATTATTGATTTAATAATATAACATATTATACAAATGATACTGTGACAATAATTGAATCAATAATATGAGAGTTATGATACAGCAATTACTGTAGCAATAATTGAGTATAACTGAGTGACTTCTTACGTAAGCATCAATAATCAATACAAAGGTGCTACTATGCAACCACGCCAGACATCGTAATTTTACTACCGAGTAGTTCAACAGCTTTTAACTTGGTAACACTTTCGCCGTAATTATTTTTATAAAATGATAATTCGCTGCTTTTAAATACGCATAATACTTCCATTGTGGGGTCCACCAATGATTATGCCGCCGCATTTGGATATTCCCAAAAAAAAAGAATATTCCCTACCAAACGTAATATTTTATAATAACTTGCATACTTTGCAAAATTTATAAATATTACCCACAACTATAACATTATATCAAATCCACACCATAATATTCAAAAAAATATTTTGAGAAATTTAAACCTTTATTCATAAAATTTGGGGTCTCACAGGAACTCTTCAATCTTTTCCATGGGAACTTTCTCATTTGATTTGATGGTGGGCTTCATCACCCGATGGGGAAGATAAAGTGGATTCTCCTTCGACACTACAGCAGTTGTATGTGTAGTAGATCCCTCACCTTGCCCATAATTCCATGGGACTTTGTGTAGGCTAAGAACAGGATACTGTGGTCTGAATGGTAAGTTAATTGACTTTGGTGTAGCCACTTTCAAATGATTTTCAGCTCCTTTGAGTTGAATTGCTTGTATTGTGGGTGGTTTAGCAGTTCCATCATCCTTGGCGAATATAATTGCTATGTCATCCTTCCATTTTGTAGGACATGTGTTCCCACTCTTGAGTAGCAAAGTGTTATCGTCTTCCATTTGCAGGACACCGCTGTGAATTAAATTCTGAATGAGGTGACGGAGTGCCCAAAGATTCTTCTATGTCATGGATCACAGAGAGTGGGAGTGATATTGGCATACTCCCTTAGAATTAAACCATCTGGAACGGGGATTGATGAGGTAGAAGGGATGAAATTCTTCCTTTATTGATCAACATCTAAAATATTTCCTCCATAGGTTGGCCAAGGTATGTAAATTCCCTTTTGTTGGAAAAATCCCGACGCACTTTGGCACTTGCTCTTTTCGCAACTTTATCCTCTAGTGTTTCACTTTCTGAAGGTGAGGATGGAATATTCATGAAAAAAGGAAGGAGACTAACATGCTCCTGACTGATTAATTGGCGTGTGACTTGGTGTTGATGAATCACCAGTTCTGCCAAATGATCTACTTGTTTGCAAAGAGCCTTAATCTTTCGCTCCATTATAAACTGGAACTGCACATAATCCCATCTGTCAGGACCATCTTTGCTGGTCTGGGAAGATTCAACAACGTAATTGGAACTCTGTCCACTACTCTTATTAATCATATTAACCTCTCCTTCTTTGTGTTAAGGAAGAGGATTGTCTTGCACATGAGGTTGGTCGGGTTTAGTTACGACAATCTCCCCATTGTCGATTAAGTCCTGGATCTTGTGTTTCAAGGCCTAGCAATCCTGAATTTCATGTCCCGGTGCCCTGGCATGATAAGCACACTTCTGAGTAGCATTAAAACCCTTCCTATTTGGGTTGGCTGGTGGAAGAAGATATGTAATTTTCTTTTAAGTAGTCAGAAGAGTAAGGATATTCTAGAGCGAGTCCCTTAAGGGTGTGAACACTCGGGGGCGTCTAACTTCTCCACCTTTAGGCAATGGAGGGTTTGAAGACTGTGCTTGCAAAGGGGAGTAGTTTCTCCTCTGGATAGGATTATTTTGACTGCCTTTTTGACCTTGTAGTATCAAGGAAACATCTTCCTTTTTCTATTTATGGACCCTCCGGGGGTTGTTTCCATAAGTTCCAGACTGGATGTGCTCAGCAACTGCTTTAAGAGCGGCTAGGTCTTGAGTCTTTCCTGACTTCAATCCCATCTCAACCATCTCTCTGTGCTAGATCATTTCAGAAAATGGCTTGCCAATGACAGCTAAGACTCATTCATAGAAAGGAGCTTCTTGTATGTCTATAAAGGTCATGACAATTTGTAATTCCGTCATGGAAGGAATAACTTGAGCAGCAAGGTGCCTCCACCTTTGAGCATACTCTCTGAAAAACTCATTAGACTGTTTCTTGACCTTTGTAATCTGGTACCGATCAGGAGCCATATAAGATTGGAAGCTGTACTGAGTGAGGAAGACATGAGCTAGTTCCTCCCAGCTATGGATCTTTGAGTTGTCTAATCTAGTATAACACGTTCGGGCTTCTCCAGTCAGACTCTTCTGGAACAGCTACATTCTGAGCTTCTCGTCTTCTGCATAAGATCCAAGTTCTCCAATAAACACCTTCAATTGTGTATAAGGATCCCCTAACCCATCATACTTTTCAAAGTCAAGAGTTTTGAACTTCTCTGGATAATGAGCACCAGGGAATATACAAAGGTCAGCATATGAAACACTCTCGTGTGCTCTGTTGCCTCTTTTTTAATTCTAACAAAAGAGTTCTAACTCATGCAAGTATACATGTGTCAACAAGCAATACAGAGTAAGTCGAGTATCGATCCACGGAGAAAGTTGTCTAAATTAAACTATCATGCATCAACTAAATCACTATTTTTATATGCTTAAACTAATACTTATGATTATGATTGTGAATTACTATAAAATCAAATAATAACTAAAAGATGAATAAAAATGTAATAAATTAAATCTGGAAATAATGGGATCCTAACTTCATTTAATAATTCATCTAATTACTACCATCATGCAAGCTTGTTCACGTATCACAGGAAATTATCCAAGAGCACTAACTTAGACATAACCATTTTTCAATGTATTATGACCTACTTACATAACATCCACATGCAATAGATACCATGTAATCATCAATATAACCAAAATCACTATATGTCTATGTGAATTTGCAACAATATTGAATTTAAGCACAAGCCCTTATATAACTCATACGGTGAAATAGTATATGTCTATCTGATTCACGAAATACAAAGCTAAGTAAAATAGGCCCATATACGTATGCTATCATGATTACAATCCGTACTCGCATGTTATTTTTCAATTCCATGCACGCACCTAAACGAATGGTTGTCAATCATTCATGCATGCAAATAAACCATGATAGAAATTCCTTATGATACGTAAAATAGTCCAGCAATCAGGCCATAAATTAGACTACGTATTAAAATCCGTTAGAATCCCATAATGGAGTTTAGTTCATGACTGAACCAAAAGCCATTATGGGATCAAAGCAATACATGGATAATAAACAAGCAATTAAAAGAGAGAAGAAGAATCGATCAAACTTTATTGTTGATTACAATCCAGATGTAACGTTCAAATCCTCAATAAAATCTAGCAAAATAACAGTAGTTCATCCACAATGATTGAAATCCAAAAGAATAAGTAAAAACTATAGAGATTATGCTTGGTTCTACGTTGGAATTCTCTTAAAGTGTAAACCCTAGTTCTCAATATGAAAAACACGAAAAACTAATGAATAATACATCTGGTACCAACCAGAATTATTTTAACCAACCCAAACTCTTAAAATTTAAAAATTAAAATAAAAGCAGATCAAGAAATTTCAGATGTGGCGCGCAAGCGCTTCCCTTTCTATTCCTCGCGCGGGCTCACGCTTCCCCTTTGTATTCCTTAGATATATGGCAAGGCATGAAGTATTAACTCAGGAAGTGGCCATGTGCTGCCGACTTCGTAGTTTAGATTCGGTTTCTGTCACGCTTCGATTCTTCGCTATGTCGCTTTCATCCTCATCATATCGCTCGAGTCAATAGTCCACCAATGCTTGGTTTCTTTGCTCCACTCAATCCTCATACCTCCATTAGCTTCATTTCCACTAACCAACGCCCGAGCTCATGCCATTTCTCAGACTTTGACACCAAAAGAGTTTTCAAAGACATGCAATGCAAAATATTACAAAATGCAACTAAAAAACACTAAAATGTACTTGAGATGGGCATAGTTCGCTTGAATTGATATCCAATAAGTAGGTATAAAACCCACTTATCAAATACCCCCAAACTTGAACTATTACTTTCCCTCAAGCAATGAATACAACATAAAACACTGAAAATACAACTACATGATATGCTACTAAATCATGATGCAAACGAGTCTCACATTGTTCCAGCTATAATAGAATTTCAGTCCAAAATGCCTCAGCGAATTATCCAGATTCAAGAATACAAATTCAAACCAAACTATAGGCATAATATCATACACTCAGATAATTCATATATGCTATAGAGATGTTGTGTGTGTGTGTTGTGTTCACCAAAACTTGATTTAAGCAAAGAATACACATGCTAACCCGCTTCAAAAGCAGTAAAAATTATAGTCTAAATCAAGACTCATGTGTACTTATGCAACAAAGACTGTTCCAACATATCAAAACAAACTAAGGTTCAACAATGGGCTTAACTGCTTTATTGTTACTCACGGGGGCAATTTCGCTCTTTCCCGCAGTGTTTATTGCTATTTTTTCTTTTCTTTTTTCTTTTTTTTCACATGACTGTCCAATGTATCATTCCATTAGGCAAACACTGCTACCCTTTAGCAAGCTTTCAACCAACAACTCCCAGACCATGAAAGACCTTAGGGCGCTAGGTGTTAAGACACCCCTATGGGTGTTAAGTAAGCAGGGCCCCGAAATAAGACTAGCCACGTTATTGCTATATATATATATATATTTTATACATAGCATACCCATGTTTTCCCAAAGTTTGAATATCAATGTTCTGCACAGTTTAAGTCCATGTTCCACACATTTCTCTTTTTAAAACCACATTTTCTATTAAGCAATGCAACACATCATTCTTATGCCTACAAGCAATTATGAATAAGGCAGTGCAAACTGAAAGCATTTAAACAACATTATGAATTTCATCGTGTAAAACATTATATCTCAGTTCATGTTATCCAAAATACACAACAATCCTTCAAAATTCACTATCATCATCGGTTAGGCAAAATTTCCATAAAGCAAGACTTTGTGAGACATGCAAACTAAAAAAAAAATCAGCAAATTTATCTAACTCATAAATATGCAAACTTTTAAACTAAACATGAAACATGAAAATACTAAATGCAACTATACTACTACCCCAATAACCCCAAACTTATAATATTCATTGTCCCAATGAATGAAGGTAAAAGGGTTAAAGAAAACTCCCTTAATGCTCAGCTGCACCACCCTCTTTGGGTGGTGAATCCGGTGGTGGATATGGCACGGCTATCCCAAACTGAGGACAATCAAGTGTTGTCCCTTGTAGTGCAAATGCCTCCGCCAATGACCTCGTTAAACCAGTAGCAAACGCTGTGAAGTTTTCGTACATAGAATCGACCTTGCGCTCCAACCTTCGGAGATGGCGATACCCAAGGACAGCAGGTGCTTGCATTGATGGGCCCACTTCATTTGTCTGAGAGGGCTGTGGTGGAGGTACTGCGAATGTAGGTTGCATGATGAACCCTCGTCCTCTCGGGTGCGGTTCACCTCCTACCAAATCCTTAAATTTTGCAATGGTTGCGTGCGTGATATCTTGGCTCAGGTTTTGCATTTATTCATTGTCCTACTGGCAGCCTTGATGGACACACAACATAGCCACAATCGACGCGTGTGGAATACTCCCTGTAGTACTTCCTCGCAGATAACGTAGAATATTTTGGTGAATCAGGTGGCCCACACCAATGTATTTGCCTATAATTATGCCCCACAGAATGATTGCCCTCTCTATTGTGATTTCATGCTGATGCGAAGACGGAACTAGTTTTGCACATATGAACAAATTCCATGCCTTTTCATATCGATTCAGGGCTGTGGCTGGAAATATGCGAGGCTGATTCGTGTCGGCTTTATAGGTCTACTTCGTGCTTGGCACACACAACTCAGCAAGAAGCATTTCCAAGTCCGTTTTTAAACGTGCCCCTTCGACCCAATTAGCAGACCCTGTTGGTGGTGTGTCAGTAATCCAGAAAACTGCTCTGATGGCAGGAGGTCTATAATCTATTTCAACACCGCGAACCACAGATAGACTACTTATGGTGGCTTTAGCATTGGCATAGAATTCTCGGACTATACTCATCGGAATAGGCATAGGAGTGGCAGTCAATCCAAGCCATCCTCATTCGCGAATCATCTCACATAGTTGACCGTCTTGCCTCTCAGGTTTGAATCCCCTTTCTTTCATAAATGTTTTGGCTACGATTCTGTAATACTCTATTTGTGCTTCCAAACTCAGAAATTTGGTATGATCCACCACATCCTCCCCTTGACTGCTAGAGGAGGATGTTGATGAAGAAGAACTCGAACGTGCTCTCTTTGGCCCCATTGATTTGAATGTAGAAGATGAAGATTACTTACCTAATACTGACTGATAACCTGTCTGAATAACCCCCAAACTGATTTTTGCAATCCCAATCGGAAACCCTAACCTTATAACTCAGTGGAGAGGTTGAGTAGATGTTGAACGTGGGTATAATCATGGGTTAGTACGTGGTGGAAGAGATGAACGGATGGAGACGTGGTGCATTCAATTTGCAACTGTTGGGAGTTGAAGAGACGTGCGTGTTGAGGAGAACAAGAGAGTACGCCTCTGTGTGATTTCAAATGATAGAAGAATTGAGTCAAACACCTATTTTAAAACTTAAAAAAAAAATTCGTTGTCCTGTGTCATGCGCGGCCGCACGCGTTTCCAAGGTATATCTTGCACGGGTGCGCGAATGACTTGATCTGCTCAGACTCTCTTTTCGCACGGGCGCGCGATTTCTTAAGCATATTCATGCACGTGCCACGATGTCAAGCTTTCTGACTTCCAATTTTCATTCTCCCTAATGCAAAAGACAAGAATGTTCTCACCCAAAGACACCTACATAAACACAAATCTCTCATGTCAACGTGTGAAATACTGAACAAGCATAAATGACCAAATAAATGTTATACTGACATCAAACGCTGCCCAATGTAAATTCAGCTACACACTCACTTATGCAAACATAACAATCTATCAAAAATGAAATAAAGATGAGCTAACTAAAGCAACCTAAACTGAATAAATAAAAAGAAAATAGAGATAGAAATAATGGGTTGCCTCCCATCAAGCGCTAAGTTATAGTCAATTAGCTTGACTGTCTCTAAAGCTCATGTCGAAGAAAGGATTGAGGTGACTTTCTATCTGTCCACCTCGCCACCAAAGTAATGCTTCAATCGCTGTCCATTCACCTTAAAAGGCTTGTCCGAAAACTTATCAAATACTTCAATTTCATCATGCGGAAAGACAGTCTTCACTGTAAATGGCCCTGACCATCTCGATTTTAGCTTCCCAGGAAAAAGTTTAAGTCTGGAGTTATAAAGCAAAACCCTTTGTCCCGGTTCAAATGTCCTCTCTATGGTCTTTCAGTCATTCCATTTCTTCACCTTCTCCTTGTACAACTTTGAATTCTCATATTCCTGTAATCGAAATTCATCCAACTCATTAAGTTGGAGTAGGCGTTTCTCCCCTGCTGCTTTCAAATCAAAATTGAGCTTCCAAATTGCCCAATATGCCTTATGCTCTAGCTCCATAAGAAGGTGATAGGCTTTTCCATACACGAGCTAAAAAGGTGACATGCCCAATAGAGTTTTATATGCAGTCCTATAGGCCCATACTGCATCATCCAACTTTAATGACTAGTCCTTCCTCGTGGGATTCACAACTTTTTCAAGGATTCTTTTGACTTCTAGATTTGACACTTTCGCTTGGACATTTGTTTGTGGGTGATAAGCTGTAGCAATGCGATGGTTCACCCCATACTTCGCCAACAAAGTTATGAACAGCCTGTTGCAGAAATGACTGCCTTCATCACTGATAATAGCCCTTCTACCCACTTCGATACATAATCCACTGCGAGTAAGATGTAGAGATTTCCGCAGGAAGAAACAAAAGGTCCCATGAAATCAATCCCAACACATCAAAAATTTCCATTTCGAGTATCGTATTCAAGGGCATTTCATTTGTTTTCGAGATGTTCCCCACTCTCTGACATCTATCACACCGCTGGATGAAACTGTAGGCATCCTTGAAAATTTCGGCCCAAGAGAATCCTGTTTGTAGTACCCTAGCTGCTATTCGTTCTCCACCATAGTGACCTCCATACACCGAAGAATGACAATCCTACAAAATCCCCTCGGTCTCGCTATACGGGATACACCTTCTTATCATTTGATCCGCACACTATTTAAACAAATAAGGCTCATCCCAGATATACCATTTGACATCATGCAAAAATTTCTTCTTTTGATGACCCACAAAGTCAGAAGGTACCATCTTACTCACCAAATAGTTTGTGTAGTCTGCAAACCATGACACTTCCCCTTTAACCACAAACAATTGCTCATCTAGAAAGGATTCAATGATTATAACTTTGTCGTTTGCCTCCCTTTCCGTATTCTCAAGTCGTGATAAGTGGTCCGCCACTTGGTTTTTAGTGCCCTTTCTGTCCTTGATTTCCAAATCAAATTCCTGCAGTAATAAAATCCATCTGATCAACCGGGGCTTTGCATCCTTCTTTGCCATTAAATGTCGAATTACCGCATGATCCGTGTACACTATCACCTTTGTGCCAATCAGATATGCTCGAAATTTGTCAAAGGCATACACAACTGCCAATAGCTCTTTCTTTGTGGTGGTGTAGTTCAACTGTGCATTTGTAAGGGTCTTGCTAGCATAATAAATCACATAAAATATCTTCTCCTTCTTCTGCCCCAAAATAGCCCCTACAATGTAATCACTGGCATCACACATCAGCTCAAATGGCAAATCCCAATCTGGTGCAGTAATCACTGGTGTTGAAGTTAGTTTCCCCTTTAAGTGCTCAAATGCCAACATGCAAGCTTCATCAAAATTAAACTGTGCATCCTTTTCCAATAAACTGCATAGTGGTTTAGTTATCTTGGAGAAGTCCTTGATTAATCTGCGGTAGAACCCTGCATGTCCCAGAAAACTGCGAATACCTTTTACTGAAGTAGGTGGTGGCAAGTTCTCTATAGTTTCTAGCTTAGCCCTATCCACCTCGAGTCCCTTCTTTGAAACTTTATGTCCTAGTATGATTCCTTCTTGTACCATGAAATGGCACTTTTCCAAATTCAGCACTAGATTTGTCTCAGCACACCTCTTCAAAACCATTACAAAATTTTCAAGGCATAGATCAAAAAAGTCCCCGAAGATTGAGAAATCATCCATAAATACCTCCACATTTTGTTCCACCATGTCCAAAAATATAGTCATCATGCATCTCTGGAAGGTGGCTGGAGCATTGCACAACCCGAAAGACATCCTTCTGAAAGCAAAAGTGTCATAAGGACATGTAAAGGTAGTCTTTTCCTGGTCTTCTGGAGCTATCATAATCTGATTGTAGCCTGACTAACCTTCCAGAAGGCAATAATATTCATGACCTGCTAATCTGTCCAACATTTGATCAATGAATGGTAGTGGAAAATGATCTTTTTTCGTAGCTTTGTTTAGCCTGTGGTAGTCCATGCAGACTCTCCACCCCGTCACTGTTCGTGTTGGAATAAACTCATTATTCTCATTAGTCACGATGGTCATACCACCCTTCTTTGGTACACACTGCACTGGGCTCACCCATGAGCTGTCTGAAATCGGATAGATTATGTCTGGATCCAGCCATCTTAGTACCTCTTTCTTGACCACTTCTTTCATTATCGGATTAAGCCTTCTTTGTTGCTCAACCGACGGCTTACTATCATCTTCCAGCAAGATCTTATGCATGCAAAACGAAGGAGTGATCCGTTGGATATCTGTTATGGTCCATCCAATAGCTGATTTGAACTCTCTAAGCACTCGTAGCAGGTTTTCTTCCTCAAAAGATGTTAGTGCAGAAGAAATAATCACATGTAACTTTGAATCTTTATTTAAAAATGCGTACCTGAGATGTTCTGGAAGTGGTTTTAATTCGAGTTCTGGAGGTGTCTCAAGAGATGGCTTTAATTTTATCGATGTCTCTCTAGCTTTCGTTAATGGCTCGATAGTTGTTCTGAATTTTCTGAATTATGGAGTGGTATCCAGATATTGCACAAGTTCGTCGAATTCCTCATCCTCCAATTCTGAATTTTCAGCAATGATACTCCTCAATGGTTCATAATCCACTAGACTCTGTACTTCATCATTTAGAACCCGATCCACCAAATCAACCCGAAAGCATTTTTCTTCATCTGTTGGGAACTTCATTGCCTTGAAGACGTTAAAGGTAACTTCCTGATCATGTACACGTATAGTGAGTTCCCCTTTCTGCACGTCTATCAAAGTCCTTCCTGTGGCTAAGAATGGTCTCCCCAGTATGATTGGTATACTCTTATCTTCCTCATAATCTAAGATGATGAAGTCAGCCAGAAAGATAAATTTGTCCACTTTCACCAATATATCTTCAATAATTCCCCGTGGATACGTGATGGATCTGTCAGCTAGCTACAAAGAAATGTTTGTCGGCCTCGGAGCCGGCAACCCTAGCTGATTAAACACTGACAAGGGCATCAGATTGATACTTGCCCAAAGATCACACAAACATTTATCAAAGTTCATCATTCCGATCGTGCATGGAATTATGAAACTGCCCGGATCTTTCAGCTTTGGAGGTAGTTTCTACGTTTGAAGCAACCGCCTTTGCATTCCTCTGTCAAGGCCACTGTTTCAAATTCGTCTAATCTCCTCTTCCTTGACAATATACCCTTCATGAAATTTGCATAACTTGGCATCTGTTCCAATGCCTCAACGAAAGGTATGTTGATCTGCAGCTTTTTAAATACCTCCAAAAACTTGTTGAACTGCTTGTCCTCCCTCTGCTTATTCAATCTCTGCGGATACGGAACCGGAGGGTGAACTAGTGGTACTGTATTCATAGGCTTTTCCATTGAACCTGCTTTATCTTTTTCTTCATGTTGTACCTCAAAATTTTCCAGATTTTCTTTCTATTCAGGTCCTGTTTCTACCTCGCACGGCCTTTTCAGTACAACAAGGCGCGGGCGCGCGATGCTCAGTTCCTACAATATTTTTCCCAGACCTCAATGTTATCGCTTGACACTGTTCCTTCCCGTCTCTTCGTGGATTTGCTTCCATATTACTTGGCAATGAAGCCCGGGGCCTATTGTTAAGCATGTTCGTCATTTGCCCCATCTGAGTTTCTAGATTTTTAATAGCCACTCTTGGCTTTTGATCATAACCTCCGTGTTTTCCATGTACTTCAACATCATCTCCTCCATTTCTGATTTCTTTTCTTGATGAGGTGCAGATGGAGCATGATGTTGTTGAGAAAATCCCGGTGGAAACGGTGGTTTTGGTGTAAACTGTGGTTGAGATGGTTTGTGGTCGAAATTGTTGATTCTATTTAAATCGATTCTCATTGATTCCTTGGTTATTTGACCAACTGAAGTTTGGATGATTGCGGTTGTTGGGGTTATATGTGTTATACTGTCCTTAGTCTTTCCTGTAATTGCTCACATACTGTACTGACTCCGAGCTGATAGCACATTGATCCATCGAGTGTGACCCTGCACAAATCTCACATACGAAGGCAACTATTTTCTCTTTGCTCTCTGCTAATGAATCTATTTTCTTCGCCATAGCTGCCATCTGTGCTGACAACTGAGTAATAGCAACCACTTCCAACAAACCTGCAACTTTGGGCTGTGGAATCCGAGATGTAGGGTTCTGAAAATCATTTGCTGCCATTATTTGAATGAGGTTATAGGCCTCCTCATAGCTCTTTGCCCATAATGCCCCTCTTGCAGCTGCATCTACAATAGGTCTCGACTGCCATCCCAATCCATTATAAAATGTGTTGATCACCATCCAATCTGGAATACCATGGTGCGGACACTTCCTTAGCATCTCTTTATATCTCTCCCATGCTTCGTATAAGGATTCACCATGTTGTTTCTCAAACTGAGAGATAGCTTTCCTCATCTTCGCAATCTTAGCCATTGGGAAAAACTTGGCTAAGAACTTCTGTGCTAGGTCCTCCCATGTAGTAATTGATCTTGAAGGCAAAGAATGAAGCCAACTTCTCGCTTTATCCCTCAAAGAGAAATGAAACAGCCTAAGTCTGATAGCATCCTCCGTCACCCCGTTGTATCTGAATGTATCACAAATTTCAATAAATCTCAACAAGTGTTCATTTGGATCATCTGGAGTAGCACCCCCAAACTGTACCGAATTCTGCACCATCTAAATAGTGCCTGATTTTATCTTAAATGTATTAGCTGCTATTGCCGGTCTGACTATGCTAGACTAAAGTCCATTAATATTTGGCATTGAGTAGTCTCTTAGAGCCCGGTGCTCTTTTCTTTGCTCTATTCTTTGTTCTTTTGCCATACTAGATGTAGTACCCTCTAACTGTGCTTGCAAATTTCTTCGCACACTCGCTTTCCAAGCTCTTCCGTTAATATTATCCTGTGATGGTATCAATTCTGAGTTGGACGATCGTGTGTGCATAAAAATTATACAAGTACTTGAAACCAAAACAAAAACAAAAATAGAAATGAGAAACGATTAGATTTGTCTAAGTCATACAATATAGCTTAAAATTGATGATAATTATTTAAAATTTAAACGCCTTTCCCTGACAACGGCGCCAAAAACTTGTTGCCTCTTTTTTAATTCTAACAAAAGAGCTCTAACTCATGCAAGTATACATGTGTCAACAAGCAATACAGAGTAAGTCGACTATCGATCCATGGAGAAAGTTGTCTAAATTAAACTATCATACATCAACTAAATCACTATTTTTATATGCTTAAACTATACTTATGATTATGATTGTGAATTACTATAAAATCAAATAATAACTAAAAGATGAATAAAAATGTAATAAATTAAATCTGGAAATAATGGGATCCTAACTTCATTTAATAATTCATCAAATTACTACCATCATGCAAGCTTGTTCATGTATCACAGGAAATTAGCCAAGAGCACTAACGTAGACATAATCATTTTTCAATGTATTATGGCCTACTTACATAACATCCACATGCAATAGATACCATGTAATCATCAATATAACCAAAATCACTATATGTCTATGTGAAATTGCAGCAATATTGAATTTAAGCACAAGCCCTTATATAACTCATACGGTGAAACAGTATATGTCTATCTGATTCACAAAATACAAAGCTAAGAAAAACAACCCCATATACGCATGCTATCATGATTACAATCCGTACTCGCATGTTATTTTTCAATTCCATACAAGCACCTAAACGAATGGTGATCAATCATTCATGCATGCAAATCAACCATGATAGAAATTCCTTATGATACATAAAATAGTCTAGCAATCAGGTCATAAATTAGACTACGTATTAAAATCTGTTAGAATCCCATAATGGAGTTTAGTTCATGACTAAACCAAAAGCCATTATGGGATCAAAGCAATACATGGATAATAAACAAGCAATTACAAGAGAGAAGAAGAATCGATCAAACCCAATTGTTGTTTACAATCCAGATGTAACGTTTAAATCCTCAATAAAATCCAGCAAAATAACAGTAGTTCATCCACAATGATTGAAATCCAAAAGAAGAGGTAGAAAATATGGAGATTATGCTTGGTCTATATTGGAATTTTCTCAAAGTGTAAACCCTAGTTCTCAATACGAAAAACATGTAAAACTAATGAATAATACATCTGGTACTAACCAGAATTGTTTTAACCAACCCAAACTCTTAAAATTTAAAAATTAAAATAAAACAGATCAGCAACCTCAGATGTCGCGCACGGGCGCACGCTTCCCTTTTGTATTCCTCGCGCGGGCGCGTGTGTTTAAAGTTTATCCAATCCGAGTGATCGCGCGGGCACGCAAGTATTGGCCTATGTAACCGCGCAGTCGCGCGGCTTCTGCAGTTTTGATTTTTGTTCTGCTGCTACTTTTAATTATGTCATGCTTCTCATCCTTGTCATACTGCTCTAAGTCAATAGTCCACCAATGCTTGGTTTCTTTGCTCCACTCGATCCTCATACCTCTATTAGCTTCATTTCCACCAACCAACGCCGAGCTCATGCCATTTCCTGCACTTTGACACCAAAAGAGTTTTCAGTACATGCAATGCAAAATATTACGAAATGCATCTAAAAAAACACTAAAATGTACTTGAGATGGGCATAGTTCGCGTGAATTGATATCCAATAAGTGGGTATAAAACCCACTTATCATGCTCTAATTCCTTTGATAGAATGGAGGGTTTCCTCCATTTGAAAGACTTTCTTCCTAATATCAAAAGTGTCTGGATCTTCTTTAAGATGGGTGTTTTCAGGAATTTTGTTGGTTGTATCCAACTAAAGTTCAGGAATTATTTTATCTAAACCTTGTGCTCCTCCTTGTGCAGAGGATTTTGTATGTACGGGTATTCGCGAACCCTAAGTAGACTAATGTAATTATTTAAGCAGAACAGCTAAATCTGTAATTTGCTTGCTTAATCCGTCAAACTCTTCTCAAGAGATAGGAGTAGGATTAGACTGGTCAGATGAAGACATAATTGACTGTAGGCTTGTGGCCTTTTTGGATTTTGAGCGGGTAACGGACCCAATTGTTTCCCTATAAAAACTTATGTAGTTTAGTGTTAGGGAATATATAAATGTTTACATGATATCATAATGTGTCAATTTTAGGAATATTATCCTATAAAATGGGTGTCATTTGATAGCATGTCAAGTCTTAATATGCATGTGCAAATATTATTCATATTTTCCATTACATAGAGATGAACATGGAATTAAATTATAAGTAATTGTCTTTATATGTAATTGAAAAATGGAAAGCATGAAGAGACTTTCCTCCACGTTTGGTTTATCAGAGGCTAACCTATCTTAGGTTAATCTCGCGGCTATTTGGCATGAAGGTTCCCAGATCATCGCAATTTACTCGACGGAAAGTTAATCCTGTCTTTCAACTAGAGCGAATCTGGTTGGTGCCTTTCCTGAGCTTCGTTGGAATTATTCTTCCTACGAGTCTAGTAATCAAACATCGACAGGACAACCTCCTTGTGGAGGAACCACACAACATACATTAACATACAACGTGTCTCACCGTTTATGAAAATGATGACATGTGCGAAGCACTAATATTACAGATAGATATATTGCAGTGCAATAAGTAAAATGCATTCGTACACATTCATCAATAATGTAAATGCAACATTCACACACAAGCATATAATAGTTTTGAAAAGCGTGAAAAGGTCCGACATGTATATATCGACCATTTGACTGGTTGCACCAACGCAACCGAGAAAAGGTTTGCACATTGACCCAATGATGTGACACTACTAAACGGGTGTGTGAAACTGAGATTCATTTGGGTTCGGGGGCTTGATTATGCGGAGGGAAGGTGTTCGGCACCCCCCGACATCCATGTTACCACGGTGATCGCCACTTTTCAAGAAACTATTATATGAATGTGTGTGTGTGTGTGGGTCAATGTGCTATTATTTGGAAGTAGTGTTATGCCCCGTTCGTACCTATATACACAAGGTTTGAATTTATAGAAAAATTCAGTTTTAAACAAGATATAGCAATGAGGTTTTGTAAAAGAGGTTTTTCAAACCCTGTGCTCAATAGTAATTGAGGCCTTGATACTTCCATTTTATTATTAAATGTTTCTATTGATTGCTTTTATTTTGAGATCACGAAGCATCTTGAGAAAATAATATATAGCGATCTTAGAACTCCTTATGGGCATAAAAGCCATCTAAGGAAATTCAAACACAAGTGAATAATTTACAAGTCACATACGGTGAAAAATGTCTATCACGGAACCGAATCTAGATTGATGAGACTGAATCTGTGATCACATGATTCCTAGGCTCACATGATGCCGCAGTTTTATATGAAAAGCAATAAGCGCTATATATACATATATATATATATATATATATATATATATATATATATATATATATATATATATATATATATATATACGAGACATGATCAACCACCACGAAGCATCTCCATGGGAGATCGAAAATGTAAATATATAAAAGCGGTAAATATATATATAGAGACACGATCAACCACCATGGAGAACCTCCATGGGGGATCAGAAATGTAAATATATAAAAGCGATAAATATATATATATATATAGAGAGAAAGACATGATCAACCACCACGAAGCACCTCCATGGGGGATTAGAAATGTAAATAAAGCAATAAATACGATCAACCGCCACGAAGTAAACTCCAGGCGGGACGGAATGTAAATAAAGTAGTAAAAACGATCAATTGCCACGAAGTAAACTCCAGGTGGGACGGAATATAAATAAAGCAGTAAAAGACCATGAAGTAAACTCCGAGCTTCGGAAAATATATATATATATATATATATATATATATATATATATATATATATATATATAAGTGGTAAACACACATGATATATATCGATCCCTATTTCGGTTTATCATTTAAATGATTATATATATATATATATATATATATATATATATATATATATATATATAAAATATATAGCTCATAGAACATAGTTTGACAACAGTTTATATATATATATATATATATATGTATATATATATATATATATATAAGCAATAAATGCTCTGGATGTAAAATCCAGGATCATCGAACAAAGTTCAACAACTGTTCATATATATAAGTATATATATATATAAGCAAATAAACGCTCCGGACGTGAGTCCAGGCTTAATCGAGGCATAACTCGATAATGTTAGTCCATATATATATATATATATATATATATATATAGTATATGTACAAATAGAAATGAAAATCACGGACCGAAGTCTGGGCATACACACACAACACGACTCTCAACGTGAAGAAGAGTGTGTGCAAAGATGAAGAGAAAGACTTTAAAATGTGTAATAAGGGTAACAGTGGAATACCAAAGAAGACTTCTATAGCTTTAAGTGGATGAACACTCGGCTCCCACCGGTAAAAATATAGCTATATGTCAGCTCACAAGTGTTTAAAATGAGAAAGCACTTAATATAGGGTATGTACAGAGAAAATTGGACAAGGCTTACTCGCCTTTTTATTTTCTTGAATATGGCAACTCCAAGCCCTCTATTTATAGAGGGGGAGCCACAGGTGTACCTGCGGTAGCCGCAGATGCACCTGTGGTGCCATCATCTCCCCGAGCTCATGTGGTCCCGCCTCTCGAAATGCGTGTGCGTGCAACGTGATGTCCACTCGAACTTGCAAAACTTCAATTCGAGGTGTATAAGATCTGTTTTAGACTTCCACTGTCGAGATCTACACAACAACATGGGATTAGAGGTTATACAAAGTTAGGAAGATGGAACCATGTCCTATCTCTTCAAGCTTCAAATTCTATCTGGTGTTCTGCCTTGCGTAGTAGTCACACGGATTGCAACTCCTTGGTTCTTGTGGGACATTGTTGTGTAGAATGCATGTTGATTGTTGTTTGTTGAGAAGGCGCCATGTGGGGTTGAGGTGGAAATTTGACGATTTTGCCCTTCATCAGGGTTATCTCCAGTTTTGGCTGATAAAGTAGACATTGCTCAGGGTTATCTCTGAGATTGGAGCTGGTGCAAGTGTTGAATGCCCTCAGGGTTGTCTTTGAGGTGTGCCTATCCTCCCGGGGTTATCTCCGGGTTTGGGAATTAAGTGCCTTGGTGTGAGTCCCGAGGTTAAAGCTGACTGCATGAGTTGAAATGAGCATCTCTAGGGTAATCTCCGGAACTGCAATTGCACTCCTTGGGATTATCTCCAAGGTTGATATTGTCTTTCCCGGTGTCATTTCTGGGATTGAGACTGAACTTCTCGGGGTTAACTCCAAGATGAATCGGCCTTCTCCGGTGGAATTTTCGGTATTTGCACTGCTTTCCCTGGGGTTATCTCCGAGGTGGGGAAATGATACTCCCGGTATGTTTTCCGAGTTAAAACTGAACTTCCGGTGGTATTTTCGGGATTAAGTCGATTTGTCTTCGAGGTTATCTCTCGAAAGAAGTTTTGCACTTCTGCAAATGTTAGTGAGGTGGCGAGAAAAATTTTGAGTGTCTACAGATGCCCCTCTTTATCATATTTATGCAATGCAATGGCATGGATAGGATAGAGAATACTAGACACTTGAAATGCAACAAGATGATTATGATACAATGTATGATGAAAATGTATGTGGTTTGTTGGATTGTTCTCCAACATAATGGGATGATTGTCGGCGCCCTGTTGCTTCTACCGGGGGAGCACTACATAAGCAGCCTGATGAACTGTCACGAACGCGTGATCCACAGCTACAAGGAATCTCTAGGATTGTTGACGTTGGGGTTATCACCAAAGTCTTGAATCCTTGATACGGACTTTATTCTGAAGATGCATCTCTCATGTACAAGAGATTTTGTGGGGATATATCTTTGTCTGTTGAGGATGTGTATAACATATTCCATCATCGGTCCTCCCCAATGAGGATGTTCTTCCCTGGTTTATATCACTGAGTCTTTTTCGCTTTCTCTGTTAGATTCTGAGATATCGGTGTTGTGTTGTCGTTTGCTCGACCTTCATTGACATGTGTATCAATGGATGAGATCCCTTTGGGGATAATGTCAAGGTTCCACGACCTTCATTGGCGTGTGCATCAAGCGGATGTATGAAAATCGCACGGGAAAAGGTTTTAGGGCTACGACCTTGAACTGATGGCATCAGACCTTCGTGAGGTATTACCGAATGTAGTTTACAATAGCTGAGATCATCGGTATAGTGTACCCTGTGTTTGGGCGAAGACCAATGAGTGTTATGTAAAAAGCCAGTTTGGCCGTGAAAAGCAGGATTTTAATTTATCATTTCAATCGCGTAGCATTTTATTCCTGATTTGGCCTTTTCAGCTTGTAAGAACTCCTTTGCAACTCGAACTAGACCGAGCTGAAGGGGTGGGCCCCATTCTTGCTATATCTTTTGATAGGAATCTATTATTTGTTGGGCGTCTGTGCCCCATTTCCCTGTATTTTAGCTATACAGAGATGTTTTAGATGATGATGTACTTAGGAATGTATATACTATTTTCCATTCCCTATATAATATTGCCATCTATTCTTTATCATGCATGTATTATGTTATGTATATGTATGTATGTCCAGAGATATTCAGCATTGACCCCTGGATGGTCTAATGATACGGCCCACACAGATGTCTTCTTCGACAGTTAGTCGCATTGATCATACCCCACCAGTATTGGTGGCATCCCATCTGAGATTGTGGTATGATAGTATGTCACATTCAGAAAGGGTGATTGTAGATCAGTTATTGTAGCATAATATGACTCTCTTGATGTTTTGAGTTCCATGAGTTTCATAGAGGGTATCTTTGGAGCATTGGATACCGGAGAGATAGGTCTTCTGGTTTGGCATCCACGAGTTTACTCATACTCTGGAGGAGTACGCATGGTTGACAGCGCTGCCATTAGACAGACCTTATGTGTGGATGGCCATCGGTGACATGAGCCGACAGTTTATCACCCTCACCAGGCTGAGGCGTAGAGTTGTGCAAGATAAGATCACACCCGATCACGTTTTATCCCAGCATTTTTTGATGGACAGATTTGGCTCTGAGGATAGTTATACACGGCACTCAGGGGATTTCACCATGCCGGAGGATTATTGGCACTCGGCCATAGTAGATGTCTTGCTACTGTGCGTATTGTTGTATGTACACATTATATGGTACATAGATGAGCTAGATATTAGCGTCATCATGGCAGTGAGAGCTCTTAGGGAGGGTCACACCATTGTACCGATGATCATCGCAGAGACGCTGAGGTCAGCCACATATTACAGCACTTACCCTGTAAGGGTATTCTTAGGCAGCTCGGTCATGTTGTACGTGTGGTTTATATCACACTTGAGACCGATTGGCACTTTTAGATGGTATGGGTATTGTTTCACCCATGAGATAACTATGTCGTACTCCTTTCAACCTGCGGAGTGTACATATCCTTCATCATGGTCTGTTTTCCTGGCAGGGATCGGAGATCCATTTGATATATTCTCATGTTCAGGGTTCAACTCACCCTACAGCTTCATCACTCATGCTCCGGGCATGGATTATCTCCCTCTAGCTGGTTTGAGGGGGATGACTACTTACCACCCACTGGCCGTGATGTGTCAGTTTAACCAGTTCCAGGACTTCCATCCTTTTGAGGAGGCATTGCGTCAGCGCTTAGCTTCTCGCTACTTATCAGTAGAGGATAGATCCAGGTTGTATGCTTGTTGGGATCAGTGTGAACTAGCTAAGTTTTCTGTTAGCCATCTGGGTTGTTCTACAGAGTATTTCGGATGGATGGAGACAGAGACGACATTGACTATGACAGTATCCACAGTGCATGGGATTGATTCCGATGATGGGGAGCCTATGGAGGAGACTTTTATTCTCACCGAAGAGGATTTGACTTCTGGGTTGCAAGCAGTTGTGATGGATTCTCCCAGTACGAGTGCTACTGTGATTCAACATTCAACATAGTATTTAGAGCAGAATCTTCATCTGATGACCTTTGAGAGAGATCAGGCTAAGGCCTTGATGTGACGCCCCCAAAACAGGTATACATCACCCATTCTAAGTCGCCAAATACATGGTACATAAATCAAATACAAACTTAATTATACAACTATCGGGTAATATACGATAAAATATAGTTAAGAGTTTACACAAGAATATTGCCTTCTAGACAATATCCACTCTCAATGGAGTCCTCATTACAATTATTATCACAGTATTTCACAGAATAGTGAGGACTACTAAAACAACCATCTGGACCCTCAATCCGTTCCCCGACCAGTTCCAACTATATTCTCATTTCAGAGAAGAGAACGGTGAAAGAAAAGGGTGAGCTCAACTAGCCCGATGAAATATTATGACTAAGATAATGCGAGAATAAATTATCCTTAGCCTTGATAGTATAACAACCGATAGAATATAATAGACAACAAGTTTTAGATCAACAACTGCAGTGGAATAAGCAATCCATTAAAAGAGTCAAGTAAAGCATAAAATCTACTATCTTCTATGATTTAAAAAGTTTTTCAACAATTTTATCGTTGAGACTCAACTTAATAAATAATTCATCATCATCGAATCATCCCCACACTTCTGACCGAGGATATTCATGTAATCATCAATGGTCATGATTATTCCGAATAATCCCTAGTCATAATCATACCAACAATTTGTCCATCAATGCACTACAGGCCAATGAGGACTTTTACCATATCATTCGTTACATTACGATCATGATTATACCGAATAATCCCTGTTCATAATCATACCAAGTCCATCTATGCACGTAAGCCAAAAATGACTTTCATCACCATACAAGCATGAGGATGATGACAATGATATGAGAATTCAATAAAACAAGTTCAAGGATAAATTTTAAAGATTTATAATTTAATTTATCCATAATTCAATAACGTTCAAATTGTCAACATGATACTGCTTTGTGGAGTAAAATTCAAGAATGCTCAGAAGAATATTTCCATGAAAAGATACTGGATGAAGCGCAAATATCAAGGATATTATACTAATTTCATGGAGTGTAGAAGCCAAAACTTTAACCAATTGAGTATAATAGAATATATGAAACTGCAAATTGATTTTCACCTGCCATGCGATAATCCACGTAGACAGATCATTTCCACAATTTAATAAGGAATGAATATGAAGGGTCATTCACCATGCATGCTGGTAGTCGCGTGAGCGCAGTTATTCAACGTAATAATAAAGAATGGAGTAATGAAGAATTCACCATGCATGCGGTAATCCGCGCGTGAGGCGAGTTATTCAACACAATAATAAAGAATGGAATAATGGAAGAATTCACCATGCATGCAGTAGTCCGCGTAGACAGGTTATTCCAATAGAATATTAAAGAATGGAATAACAGAAGAATTCACCAGGCATGCGGTAGTGCTGCGTAGACAGGTTATTCCAATAAAAAAATAAAGAATGGAATAACAAAAGAATTCACCAAGCATGCGGTAGTCCGCGTAGACAGGTTATTCCAACAGAATAATAAAGAATGGAATAATAGAAGAATTCACCAGACATGCGGTAGTCCGCATAGACAAGTTATTCTAACAGAATAATAAAGAATGGAATAACAACCCTTACGAGTATTGAAAGAAAATAACTCTCTTCATGAATACGAAAGAAATAATACCCCTTACCTTAGAAGAAAACTGGATACTCGAATAGTGAGGTAGCAGACTTCTCTTCTTCTTTCTCTCTATAATAATTGCTCTCGTGAAACTTAGTGAATTGGTGAGAAATGAAGGAAGAATGAGCTTCTATTTATAGAAAAATATAGTTTCAATAATTGCACATTTTGGGGCTCAAAATATTACAGTATAATACCTTCATCTTTTTCTTCATTTTTAATTTAGTCCTGCAAGTATTAACAAAACTTCGCACCACCTCCCCTAATAGTAAATCATGTGAATCAATAGTAAATCATGTGACTCAATAGTTCTATACATGTGAAAAAAATAATTACCATATAATACCTTCATCTTTACCTCCATTTTTAATTTAGTCATGCAAGTATTATCAATCTTGCACCAACTCCCCTAATAGTAAATCATGTGAATCAATAGTACACACATCTGAACACATAGTTATAAGCATTTGAATTAATAGCAATTAATTGCTCATTTATTCGATAAATTACCCGATTGGGCAATATAACTTCCAGACATCAATTATTATTGAAATAAATGTCGATTTCCACTAACACTAATAATTCCCACACAATGGAACTATCAATTTCATCTTTAATCAACACGAACTTATTCATCATCAATAATATAACTCACAATATTTAACAACCAGGTCGTTCCCAGGAAAGAGGGGGCTTTTCGATAAGGATTTCTCCCTATTGGCGCACAATTAGATTATCTAACCTCTCCTTAACAGAACTTCCAGACATTGTCAATATTACAAATAATAATATGAATAACTTTGTCATCTCAATTATTGATTTAATAATATAACATATTATGCAGATGATACTGTGACAATAATTGAATAAATAATATGAGAGATATGATGCAGCAATTACTGTAGCAATAATTGAGTATAGCTGAGTGACTTCTTACGTAAGCATCAATAATCAATACCGTGTGCTACTATGCAACAACAGCGTATACATTATACTTTTACTTAGGGTAGTTCAGCAGTTTTTAACAGTAACAATTTCATAGTATTTTTATAAAATGATAATTTCATCATTTTTTAGTACGAAAATACTTCCGTTGTTGGGTCCACCAATGATTGTGCCGTCGTACGGATATTCCCCGACCAAACGAATATTTCCCGACACAACGAATATTTTATAACAACTTGCTTGACTTTGCAAAATTTTCAAATATCACCCTTAACTTTAAACTTTTATCAATTTAACTATTTACCAAAATAGAAAAATTGAATACTTTTATTTCATAAAATTCGAGATCTCACACTTGATGTTGACAATTCTTGATGGGAGAGACGCCGCTCTATTAGAGAGAGACGAGGCCAGATTAGCCAGAGATGCATTGATTGTAGAGCGGGATGCTGCCCTATATGCCTTGGATGTGGCCATCACAGACAGTACTTCAGTGAGATCCCTTACGACTGGCATCCTTGCCGACATAAGTGCATACATTGATGAGCATCATGCCACCATGTAGTTGGCCTCAGATCTGCTAGCTCATGTAGATACAATTGGGCAGGAGCTTGTAGCGTTACCTCCTTCTTCGGAGAAGGATGTTATGTTAGATATGATAGTCCGCATACATACAGATCCATAGATAGACTGGTATTTTCCTACATAGACTAGCTTAGCCATTTTTCATGTATAACACATATTGTATATATCAAACATCATTATATATGGTAGGGAAATATATTTTGATTCACTTTCCTTTTAGTTGTGCCTTAATACTTGCTTGATATTTGCCTGTTTCTTCAAGGCGTGTGATCTTGATGCATTCTGAACTCATCCTTGATGTGTGGACATTGAGACGTCACAGGATCTTTTAGAATGGATCATTGATCTGTGTGTATCCCTGCCCTCTTTAGTGTCTTGGGACTAGTTTCTGTATAAAAATGAGTAAAGTAATGTGGCTTTTCCTCTCTGAGATTGACCGCACCACAGATGGTCGCCAATACTCCTATTTAAGATTAGCCTAGTTAATTCCATCTCTTATGGATTGGTGTTGCTCTTTGAGGCACAACCGCAGCTTAGATAGTCGTCGGATCTCCTATTTCTGAGGAGAGGTCAGGTAGTTCCATCCCTTTGGTCTGAAGCCGATGAAACGTGGTGGATTGAAGTTTGATCCTAGTACCGTGTGACAAGTATTTGTGTTTTGGTAGGGGGTTATACCGAACCATTAATGGCTGCCTACATACTCCTATTGAAGAGGAGATCGGTCTGCGTAGTTCGAACCCTGTGTTAGAGGTTCAATCGCTGAATGTAAAAGGGTATAGGAATATTTTTGTTGTTTTTGTTTAGAGAGGGTAGAAATTGTTTTGTTGTTTTTTTTTTTTTTTTATTGCGGCCAAGGGCCATATAGAATATGGTTGCCTCTCGTACTAGAGAAAGGGTAGAAAGAAAAGTTTAAATCCCATTTACAGGCTAAACTACGGGGGAAAGAAAGTTTGATCCCATGTTTGGGACAAACTGCAGGTGTGAAAAAGTTTGATCCTAAGTTCAGGACAAACTGCAAGTGTGAAAAAGTTTGATCCTAAGTTCAAGATAAACTGTAGGTGTGAAAGGTTCAATCCCTGGTGGGATAATCAAAATTGTATGAAAGGGTTGAAATGAGGAAAAACCAGGCTGCTGGCTTAAAGAGTATGTTTCCCTGAGGGGCAGAAGAGTATGCAGAAGATTTTGTATGTAAGAAAGGGTTAGAAAACTTGAATGACTGGTGATTTGATGATCCAAAACTAGGATGTTTGCTTGATGGTAGCCTCAAACATAGTACCGTTTCATGGTGTCCGAGTTGATGAGTTGTGGAAATTCATCGTCGTCTATTTCCTGTAGTCTGAGAGCACCTCCAGTCAATACGTCCTTGACAACAAACGGGCCATCCCAACATGGAGTGAATTTTCCCTTAGATTGATCTTGGTTGTCAATGATCTTCTTCAAAACCAAGTCATGTTGTTTAAACTGTCGTAGCTGGACTTTTCTGTTGTAGGATCTGGTGATCCTTTGTGGATATAACTAACCATAGAAGATAGCCACGATTCGCCTTTCGTCTATTAGAGACAATTGGTGATATCTGTCTTGAACCCATTGGTCTTCATCCAGCTGAGCGTCCATCAACACTCTGAGGGATTCCATTTCCACCTCTATGGGGAGTAGTGCTTCCATCCCATAGACTAATGAGTAGGGGGTTTCCCCAGTGGAAGTACGCATTGAAGTTCTGTAGGCTAATAAAGTCAGAGGCAAGAGGTCCAGGCCATCATTTATGATTGGCGAACATCTTCTGCATGATCTTCTTGATGTTTTTATTAGCCGCTTCAACAGCACCATTCATCTTTGGACGGTAGATGATGGAGTTAAGGTGTTTGATGTGGAATTTACTGCATAACTCCTCCATCATTTTGTTGTTGAGGTTTTTAGCATTGTCTGACACAATTACCTTTGGTTGTCCATATCAAAAAATGACATTATTTCTGATGAAAACAATGATGACTTCTTTGGTAACCCTGGGGAAGGAGGCTGGTTCTACCCACTTGGTGAAGTAGTCGATCATGGTGAAGATAAACCGATGCCCATTACTGGCTTTGGGCTCGATGGGCCCAATCACGTCCATTCCCCACATCGAGAAGGGCCGGGGTGAACTCATATTGTGGAGTTCCCTTGGAGAGGCGTGGATAGTATTTCTATGAATATGGCATTGGTAGCACCTCTTGAGGTGATCATCACAGTCAGCCTTGAGAGTAAGCCAGTAATGCCCTGTTTTGAAGATCTTCTTAACAAGTAGGGGGCCGCTCATGTGTGGGCCACATACTCCACCATGGATTTCATCTATGAGCCTCTGAGCTTGGTCTTTGTCCAGACATCTAAGGAGTCCTAATCTTGCATCTCTTTTGTAGAGTGCATCTCCGCTTAGGTAGAATTTCATAGCCATTCGATGGATCCGACTTTTTTCAGTCGGGCTCGCCTCAGCAGGTGTAGATCCATCTCGTAGATACTCCTTGATATGTTGATACCAAGGGTGTTGGATGGGAGGTAGCTCATCCAATACTTCTCGAACATAATTCCCATAGGCTGGAGCCTTTTGCAGGGCAAATGTGATACTTGGCATGTTTTCCTTGTCAGGTATATTGTTCAAGGAAGCCAATGTTGCTAGCGCATCCGGCAAAGTCGTTCCTATTCCGAGGAATTTGGAGGAAGGATAATTCTTCAAACTCCAAAGCTATCTGGATAACCTGCTGATGGTAAGGCAGCAAATGTAGCTCTTTGGTTTAATAAATTCCCATGGTTTGTTTGATTACCAACTCCGAATCCCCAAAGATAGTTAACCGTCTGATGCCCATTGAGTGAGCAAGTTTTAGCCCCATTATCTGACCTTCATACTTAATTTACGTGTTATTAGTCTTGACAAAGCGTAATTTGTGGTGATGGTATATTGCTCCCCGTCTGGGACACTAGAACTACTCCAGCTCCAGAACCTTCCATGTTAACAGCTCCATTAAAATACATTTTCCACGTATGGCATGCATCGTACTGATGGTGTTGCTGAATTGCCATGACCCCTTCATCGGGGAAGTATATTTCTAAGGGTTTATAATCCCCTACGGGTGCGGCGGCCAGTTGATCCATAATTCCTTGTCCTTTAATGGACTTTTTCGTTACGTAGACGATGTCAAATTATTACAGAGCCAACTGCCATCTGGACAGCTGACAATTCAGTATTAGCTTACTGAACATGTATTTGAGAGGATCCACGCGGGATATGTGATGGGTTGTGTGACCATGGAGGTAATGTTGTAACCTCATGGAAGCCCATGCTAAAGCACAACAAGTCTTCTTAATCAGAGTGTATATGTGTTCACTGCTGCTGAATCTTTTGTTGAGGTAGTAGATAGCTCGCTCTTGGCCTCTAACGTCTTTTTGTCCTAGCATGCAGCCCATATCATTGTCATTAATTGACAGGTACATGAATAGGGGAGCATCATCCCTAGGAGGTACCAAGATAGGAGCGTTAACCAACTGCTCTTTGATTTTAAGGAAGGCTTTCTTACACTCATCATTCCATTTCATGGAGGAGTTCTTCCTTAATAGCTTGAAGATGGGCTCACAGGTTGCTATTAGTTGAGAGATAAACCTGCTAATGAAGTTGATTCTTCCCAAAAATCCCCGTATTTCCTTCTCTATCTAAGGAACGGGCATTTCCTTGATGGCCTAGATTTTGGTGGGATCCAGCTCAATCCCTTTGTGGCTGACTAGGAAACCTAGAAACTTGCCTGATTTAACACCAAAGGTGCACTTGGCTGGATTCAACTTCAAGTTGTACTTACGCAACCTTTTAAAAAGCTTTCTGAGATGGTTTAAGTGGTCTTCCTCCCTTCAGGATTTGACAATGATGTCGTCCACGTAGATCTATATCTCTTTGTGCATTAAGTTATGGAAAAGAGCCATTATAGCTTGCTGATAGGTTACTCCGACATTGATGAGGACAAATGACAACCGTCTATAACAAAAGGTTCCCCAAGGCGTAATGAAAGTAGTTTTCTCACGATCCTCCTTAGTAACCATAATTTGATGATACCCCACGAAGCAATCCGCAAAGGAGTACATGCCGTATTGAGCAGTATTATCAACGAGAATGTGGACAAATGGCACAGAAAGCTATCCTTAAGGAAAACTTTGTTCGGATCACGGTAATCCACATAAACTCGCACTTTTTCCTCTGGTTTAGGCATGGAGATTATGTTTGCTAACCATTCAAGGTATGTAGACACTATGATGATGCCCGCTTGAAATTGTTTCACAATTTCTTCTTTAACCTTTAAACTCAACTTAGGTTTCAATCGCCTGAGCTTCTGCCTGACTGGCTTGGATCCCTCTTTAATGGGAATGCAATGAAGGACAATGTCAGTGGATAAACCCAACATGTCTTCATGAGACCATGCAAACACATCCTGGAATTGTGTTAGTAGCGTAACCATGTCATTCCTTTGGTTTGGAGTAAAGGTGCGAACCAATCTGGATTAGCTTAGGGTTTTTTAAGGTTCCGAGATTAAAAGATATGGTTTGATCAAGGTTAGGTTTAGGTTTGTCATTGACCCATTCCTTAATCTCCCGAGGTATCTCAATGTCCTCTTGTATTTTCATCAAGTCTGAGTCCAACTTTTCATCAAAATTACTGTCCTTGTGGAGAAAAGGCACCTCATCAGCAAGTACATGCACATCTAAATTCAGAGTCCTAAAACAAAATATGCTTTCACTTAATATATGAAACTGTTTAATCATACAAAAGTGTTAGCATGTACTGATAAAACAACTACTAATACTGTAGAGAAAAGTAAGCAGTTAAAGTTATCTACAGGGCAGATGGAATTTCTGTCCGTTTTACCCTCCTCGACCAATGCATGGAGTGTTGTTCCAATTATCGAGGGTAAAGTCCTGACAGACTGCAATGATGGAGGGGCTATCATCTTCCTCGTTTTCCCTAATGATGACTATGACATCTGGGCAATCATCGTCTAGGGTGTATCTATTTGTATGTTCATCATGGACAATGATGCATATGCCTGACATCATCCTGGCGATGTCTTTTTTACGTCTCCGTTCCTCTTCTTCCACTCGGGGATCAAGAATCAGGACCTCTTTTGCTTTAACCAGTATCGGTTTGGGGAATAGCATAGCCATAATATGGGCTGGAACCTTTACCGGAGATTGTACAAATTCAGGATTTACAGGTGGAGTCAATCGCCGTGTGGCTAAAGTTGAAGGAATCTGTTTGTGCTTATGAGGATTCCTATGAGTGGAGCTAGCAGAATAGCCTAATCCAGTTGTTCCTATTTGACTTGGCACTTGAATCGGGTGCTTAATACCCTGATGATCTTTGCCCAACCCTTGTCCAGGTTGATGACCTAATGATATCATCTCTTGAGTGGCCAACATAACCTCGGCAGAAATCTTGGGTGTGAGAGGTGGCACCCCAATGGGATGGTAATGAGTATTGCTCACCTCCAGGGCATGGAAACTGACCGGCTCAACTTCTGAATTAAATCTGATGAGTGGTATGTAAACTTGTTTAGGACATTCCGGCTCAGGACAGTAACTAGGATATTATTGATGGACAACTCCAGCCATATGAATCCATGGTCTTCCCAATAACAGGTTGTATCCTGTGGCTATTTTGAGCACGTGAAAGGATACACTGAATATATGTGGACCAATCTCCACTGGTAATTCAATTACTCCAACGACATTTTGTCGGGACCCATCAAAAGCTTTAATAACCGTATGGATGCTTTTGATCCTCTTGGGGTTGATATTCATCTTCTCCAAGATAGCATAAGGGCAGATATTTAGAGATGAACCTCCATCTATCAAGACTCCTCCTACCATGTATCTGGAGGACAAAACCGCTATGTGTAATGGCTTTCAATGATCGGTCCCTTCAGCGGGTATGTCGTTGTCAGTGAAAGATATCACATTGTTGTTGAAAATATGATCAACCAGATGTTGAAATTTTTCCACATCCACTGATTTCGGTGAATGGGCTTCTTCCAAGACCCTTAGCAATATTTTCCTGTGATCTTCGAAAGAGAAAACCAGGTCCAGTATAGAAATTTGTTGTGGAGCTTCTCTCAAGATTAAAACCACCTTGGCTTAGTTATGGCCCATGCTACGGAGGAACTCTTCAATCTTCTCCATAGGAACTTTCCCATTTGATTTGATGGTGGCCTTTATCACCCGATGAGGAAGATAAAATGGATTCTCCTTCGACACTGCAACAGTTGTATATGTAGTAGATCCCTCAGCTTGCCCATAATTCCATGGGACTTTGTGTAGGATGAGAACAGGATACTGTAGTCTGAATGGTAAGTTAATTGGCTCTGGTGCAACCACTTTCAAAGGATTGTCAGCTCCTTTGAGTTGAATTGCTTGTATTGTGGGTGGTTTAGCAGTTCCATCATCCTCGGCAGATATAACTGCTATGCCATCCTTCCATTTTGTAGGACATGTGTTCCTACTCTCGAGTAGCAAAGTATCATCATCTGCCATTTGCAGGACACCACTGTCAATTAAATTTTGAATGAGGTGGCGGAGTGCCCAGCATTCTTCTTTGCTATGACCGCGAGAGTGGGAGTGATATTGGCATACTCCCTCGAAATTAAACCATCTGGAATGGGGATTGATTGGAGGTAGAAGGGATGTAATTCTTCCTTCATTGATCAACATCTGAAATATTTCCTCCATAGGTTGGCCAAGGTATGTAAATTCCCTTTTATTGGAAAAATTCTGACGGGCTTTGGCACTTGCTCTTTTCATAACTTTATCCTTCAGTGTTTCACTTTCTGAAGGCGAGGATGGAATATTCATGACAAAAGGAAGGAGACTAGCATGCTCCTGACTGATTAATTGCCGTGTGACTTGGTGTTAATGAATCACCAGTTCTGCCAAATGATCTACTTGTTTGCAAAGAGCCTTAATCTTTCGCTCCATTATAAACTAGAACTGGGCATAATCCCATCTGTCAGCACCATCTTTTACAGTGCAGGAAGATTCAACAACGTAATTGGAACTACATCACTACTCCAATTAATCATATTAACCTCTCCTTCTTTGTGTTGAGGAAGAGGATTGTCTTGCATGAGGTTGGTCGAGGTTTAGTTGACAATCTCCCATTTCGATTAAGTGGATCTTGTGTTGGTTTGGTGGAAGAAGATGTGTATTTTTCTTTGTGTGGTGGGGAAGAGTAAGGATATTCTCGAGCGAGTCCCCTAAGGGTGTGAACACTCGGGGGCGTCTTACTTCTCCACCTTTAGGCAATGGAGGGTTTGAAGGCTGTGCTTGCAAAGGGAGTAGTTTCTCCTCACAGACGGAGCATGTTCGACCGCCTTTTGACCTTATAGTATCAAGGAAACATCTTCCTCTTTCTTTTTATGGACCCTCGAGGGTTGTTTTCCATAAGTTCCAGACTGGATGTGCTTAGCAACTACTTTAAGAGTGGCTAGGTCTTGAATCTTTCCTGACTTCAATTCCATCTCAGTCATCTTTCCGTGCTTGATCATTTCAAAAAATGGCTTGCCAATGCCAGCTAAGACTCTTTCATAGAAAGGAGCTTTTTGTATGTCTATAAAGGTCATGACCATTTACGATTTACGTCATGGAAGGAATAACTGAAGCGACAAAAGGCGCCTCCACCTTTAAGCATACTCTCTGAAAGGCTCATTAGACTATTTCTTGACCTTGGTAATCTTGTACCGATCAGGAGCCATCTAAGATTGGAAGATGTACTAAGTGAGGAAGCCATGAGCTAGTTCCTCACAGCTATGGATCTTTGAGCTGTCTAATATGGTATAACACGTCCGGCTTCTCCAGTCAGACTCTTCTGGAACAACTATATTCTAAGCTTCTTATCCTCTGTATAAGATCCAAGTTCTCCAATGAACACCTTCAAATGTGTATAAGGATCCCCTAACCCATCATACTTTTCAAAGTCAGGAGTTTTGAATTTCTCTGGATAATGAGCACCAGGGAATATACAAAGGTCAGCATATGAAAAACTCTCGTGTGCTCCAATTCCTTTGATAGAACAGTGGGTTTCCTCCATTTGAAGGACTTTCTACCTGATATCACTGGTGTCTGGATCTTCTTTAAGATGGGTGTTTTCAAGAATTTTGTTGGTCGTATCCAACTGAAGTTTAGGAATTATTGTATTTGAACCTTGTGCTCCTCCTTGTGTAGAGGATTCTGTATGTACGGGTATTTGTGAACCCTGAGTAGACTGATATAATTCTTTGAGCAGAACAACAAAATCTGTAATTTGATTGCTTAATTCGTCAAACTCTTCTCAAGAGACAGGAGCAGGATTAGACTGGTCAGATGAAGACATAATTGGTTATAGGCTCGTGGCTTTTTGGATTTTTGCGCGTAATGTGTAGCAATTGTTTCCCTACAAAAACTTATGTAGTTTAGTCTTAGGAATGTATAAATGTTTACATGTTATCATAATGTGTCCATTTTAGGAATATTATCCTGCAAAACAGGTGCCATTTGATAGCATGTCAAGTCTTAATATGCATGTGCAAATATTCTCATATTTTCCATTACATAGAGATGAACATGGAATGAAATTACAAGTAATTGTCTTTACAAGTAATTGAAAAATGGAAAGCATGAAGAGACTTTCCTCCGCGTTTGGTTTATCAGAGGCTAACCTATCTTAGGTTACTCTCGCGACTTTTTGGCATGAAGGTTCCCAAATCATCGTAATTTACTCGATGGGAAGTTAATCATGTCTTTCAACTGGAGCGAATTTGGGTGGTGCCTTTCCTGAACCTCGTTGGAATTAGTCTTCCTACGAGTCTAGTAATCAAACAAGCAGAGATGACCTTACGGTGGAGGAACCACACAACATACATTCGCGTCTGGCGTGTCTCACCATTTATGAAAATGATGACATGTGAAGCACTAATATTCTGAGATAGATTTATTGCGGTGCGATAAGTAAAATGCATTCGTACACATTCATCAATAATGTAAATGCAACATTCACACACAAGCATATAACAGTTTTGAAAAGCTTGAAAAGGTTCGACATGTATATATCGACGATTTGCTTATAAAAGTGCCAATTGGTGTTTTATTTGGTTACACCAGCATAGCGCGAGAAAAGGTTTGCACATTGACCCGATGATGTGACAACGCTAAAGGTACGTGAAAGCAAGAGATTCATTTGGGTTAGGGGGCTTGATTATGCGGAGGAAGGTGTTAGGCACTTCGACATCCGTGTTACCACGGTGGTAGCTACTTTTCAAGAAAGCTGTTATATTAATATATGTATGTGGGGGGTCAATGTGCTTTTATTTGGAAGTATTGCTATGCCTCGTTAGCACCTATATACACAAGGTTTGAATTTATAGAAAAATTGGTTTTAAACAAGATATAGCAATGAGCGTTTTTAAAAGAGATTTTTCAAACCACATGCTCAATAGTAATTGAGGCCTTTGATACTTCCATTTTATTATTAAATGTTTAATTGATTGCTTTTATTTTCGAGATGCTGAAAGCATATTCGAAGAAAATAATATATATGATGTCGAACTCCTTATAGGCATGAAAGCCATCTAAGGAAATTCAAACACAAGTGAATAATTTACAAAAGTACGCTTCTGACTAAAAATGTCCATGATATTAAAAAATTTCGACATGAAAAGGTAAAAAAATTCATATCAATATTTCGGTATAATGATATTAAAAGAAATAACATCATTTATAAAAAAAATAACATCCTTTACCTCAAAAGGATAGCACTTCTAACTGAAATATCGGATATAATGCTGAAGAAAACTTACACTGCTTATTAACTCTCAAAGTATCTAAATATTCACAAAAATACGCTCGATATTATAGAGAAAGAAAACCTTTGATTCTGGTGTGATTTTTAATTCTAACCTAAGCACCTTATTTATAGGAAAATGCTTAGAACACCAAAATAAAAATTTAATAAAATATTTATTTTTTTATTTTTTTTCTTATATGCACCACATCACAATCTCAGTACTCCACAAGTGGGGCCCACCTAATTCAGCAAAATCTAGAGGTAAAAAGGACAAATGGGTCCCATCCCTTATTTTTAATTTAAACAATATTTAGAAACTTCAATAGTTCATAATACATATCTATTTTATCAGAAAAATATGAACCTTATGTTCATTCCATATGAAATTTAATTCTCTACAACTTTGTAGAAGAAAGTTTTTCTAAATTTCGAACAAAAAATGACCCAAATTTAAATACGGATGAAATCACATAGCATTCCATCCTTTAAAATTTATTACGGATCAAATCCACCGCACAGCCACTTTGGCCAACAAAAATTAGCATATTTCACACACAAGTGGGGCCCACTTAATTAGAAAAATCCTCCACCAAATATTTTACACGTTTTAATCCTCAAAAATTCCATTCAGACCCAATTTGCACTCTTCCTCCTCATTTATTCATATACCGTGAATTTAGTGTAAAAATATCACTATTATTATATTATTATATTATCACATTATACATTTATAATATAATATAATAATATATTTGAATGAATTATTTTATCAGAAAATATAAAATATCAATTTTCAACAATTGTCACTTTTCTAAAAATTCCTCCATTTATATCCCAATTGAATAAATATTTTCTTATCATTTTTATCAATAATTAATTATTCACAAATAATATTACAGAACCACAATATTGACAACCAGGTCATTCCTAAGAAAGAGAGGGCTTTCCGATAAGGATTTTTCCTTATTGGCGCGCAATTAGGTGACCAAACCCTTTCCTAGACAGAACTTCCTTACACATTGCCAATAATGTTATCTAATAATATTATTCAAATAATATGAATTATTGATCGATCTTTGGAAAATCTTGTGCGGTGACAATTATTGAATTAACAATAATATAAAAATATTATGCGATATTGTGTCTCTCTCTTGTGCGATAACACGTATTACTTTTCTTTACTTGCAAGAATTCCAGCGGTTTTAACGATAAGCTATTTACGCTGTTATTATTAAAAAAACACATTCATGTCATTTTCTTCATCCGACAGTTTTCCGTTATGGGGCCCACAAATGGTTGCGTCGTCGTACGAATATTCCCCGACAACAAGAATATTCCACGACCTAACAAATATTCCCCGACAACAATGAATATTTTATAACCACTTGCTTATTTAAAATATTTGTGCATTTTACCCATAACTAACCACATTAATCAAATCAACACCTTATTATTCAAAATAATAATAAAAGAAATTAAATCTTTATTCATAAAAAGTTGGGGTCTTACAACTAAAGCATTTTCATCATTTTGAATAATTATTATACCAAAATTTTTTAGGTACCCTTTATGCTTGGTGACATATTCATTATTTGAAATGGGAGATATGGACTCATTATATAATCATGGAAGATTCTCATTGTCCACAACATTTGGTTCATTTGTTAAGTCACGTTTAGTGATTATGGAAAGTATTTTGGATTGACCCAATGTAGACCAATGTATGGGTCAATGTGCAATTATTTGAAAGTAATGATATGCCTCGTTTGCACCTATATACAAAGGGTTTGAATTTCTTATAAAAGTTCAATTTTAACAAGATATAGCAATGATGTTTTGTAAAAGAGGTTTTTCAAACCCTTGTGCTCAATAGTAATTGAGGCCTTTGATACTTCCATTTTATTATATGTTCGGCTGGATTGCTTTTATTTTTAAGATGCTAGGCATCTTAGAGAAAATAATGTACAAAGCAGTGCCGAACTCCTTATGGGCATGTAAGCCATCTAAGGAAATTCAAACACTA
This sequence comes from Panax ginseng, assembly GCA_020205605.1. NCBI lineage: Eukaryota > Viridiplantae > Streptophyta > Magnoliopsida > Apiales > Araliaceae > Panax > Panax ginseng. The sequence goes on from JAINUU010000059.1 coordinate 152,699, forward strand.
TGAATAATTTACAAGCTGGTTACAGCTGAAAATGTCTATCACGGGAACCGAATCTAGATTCAGGGACTGAATCTGTGATCACATGATTCCTAGGCTCACATGATGATGTAGTATATATAAAAACATATGATTATATATATAAGCGATCCGCCACGAAGTAAACTCAGCGGAGACGAGATATAATATATATATATATATATATATATATATATATATATATATATATATATATATATATATATATATATATATAAAGGCGATCAACTACCATGAAGTAAACTCAGCGGAATTTGAAATGTAAATATATATATAATAAGTAAATGCAGGATCGTTTATCGAGGCTCATTCAGTTCATTCAGTATTATATATATATATATATATATATATATATAAGCAACAAAAAGCGACCCCAAATGATTAAAACAAACTCACACAACCCGACTCTCAACGTGAATAATTGTGTGTGACTGGAACTGGAGAAAGGCTTTAAGAAATGTGAGATGTCTTACAGTGGGCTGCCAAGAAGACTTCAGATAACTTTAAATGAATGAATACTCGGTTTCCACCGGTAAAATATAGCAAAGCACAAGCTCACAAGTGTTTAAAAAGAGAAAGCACTCAGTTTATAGTGTTTACAGAGAAAAATGGACAGGGCTTCTTCATTGTTTCTCTCTTGAAAATGGCCACCCCAAGCCCTCTATTTATAGAGAGGGGAGTCACATGTGTGTACTGCGGTGACCACAGTCCACCTGGCTATCACAGGTGCCCGGGCTCAAAAGTGGTCCCAACCATCTCGAAGTACGTGCATGCATGCAACGTGTTGTCCGCTCGAACCTTCATAACTTTCAATCCAGGCATCCGATTGAGGCATATAATACCTTTTCAGAATGATGTTGTCGAGAGCTACACAATGACATAGGATAAGAGGTTGTACGAAATTGGGAAGATAGGGCCATGCCTAGATCTTCAAGTCTTCAAATTCTATCCGGTGTGCTGTCTTGTGTAGTAGTCACTAAGGATTTAAGATATGGTTCTTGTAGGACACTTCTGTGTAGAATGTATGTTGAAATGTTTTTGAGACTGCGTGAATGTGGGATTGAGGTGGCAAAATGATGATTTTGCCCCTCACCGGGATTCTCTCCGTTTCTGGGCTAATTTAGCAATCGTTGCTCAGGGTTATCTCTGAGATTGAGCTGCTGTAAGTGCTGGATGTCCTCAGGGTTATCTCTAAAGTGTTCTTGATCTCCGGGGTTATCTCCGGGGATGGGACCGAGTGGCTTGGGGTTATCTCCGAGGTTGAAGCCGATTGTTGGGGGTTAAAACGAGCTTTTAGGGGTTATCTAGGAACTACAAGCTGCATTCCTCGGGGTTGTCTACGAGGTTGGAACTAAATCTCAGGTTATCTCCGGGACTAGAACTAAAGTATCTCGGGGTTGTCTCGAGATGGGCCCGACTTCTTGGTATTATCTCGAGGCTGGGAATTGCATTCCTCGAGGTTGTCTCAGAGGTTTGGGCTGAAACTCCGGGGTTGTCTGGGGGGTGGGCCCGAATTTCGGGGTTTTCTTTGGGATTGGTGAGTTAACCTCGAGGGTTATCTCTAGAAGACGATTCTACCCTCCTTGATGTTAGTATGAGAATAAAAAAATTGAGTGTCTCTGAGATACCCCTCTTTATCATATTCATGCAGTGTAATGGCATGGATAGGATAAAGAATACTAGACACTTGAAATGTGATAAGATTATCATGATGCAATATGATGCAGCATGATGCAAATATATTATGTACGTGGTTTGTTGGACCGTTTTTCAATGGGATGTGATGATTGTTTACTCCTATGACTACGATGGGAATTTGGGTTACCACTAATGATACACTGATTAAGCTTGCTTGGATGTGTACTCCAAAGCTCTCATGAACTTTTAGGATATTAACATTGGGGTTATCACCAAAGTCCTTAATCCTTAGTACAGACTTCCCACTGAGGATGTACTTCTCATGGACGAAAGACTCTGGGGGATTGTGCTCTGTCTGATGAAGATGTGTATAACATATTCCATCATCGGTCCGCCCCGATGAGGATGGTTTTCCCTGGTTTGTATCACCAAGTCCTTCCATTGTCCTGTTGGAGTTACTACCAATAGTTTGTGTTGTCAGGGTTGCCTGACCCTCGCTAAAATGTACTTCAATGGATAACACCATCGGACCATTCTCCAATGCTTCGCTGGGTTTAACTCTCAACGGCTGAATCATCAAATGACTTCTGACGCTTCATTGGATTTAATTGCCAACGGATGGTGTAGTCAAGGCTGCTTGACCTTCGTTGAAATATGCATCAACGGATGATATCATTGGATAGCTTTTGATGCTGCGTTGGATTTACTTGCCAACGGCTGAATGATATCATTGGATGGCTTTCGATGCTGCGTTGGAAAATACTATGCAGTGACAATTATTGAATCAATAATATAAAATATCAACGTAGCAATTATTGAATCAATAAAATAAAATATTGAACAGTAATTACTGTAACAATTATTGAGTAGCCTTCTTACGTAAGAATCAATAATCGAAGAATATTGTGCAATACCGTGTGCTACTGTGCAACCACGCGTATTACTATATTTTAACCACCAGGTATTCCAACAGTTTTAATGGTAACAACTACGCCATCATTTATAAAAACTCAAACTTGTCGTTTTCTTCATCCAACCATTTTTTTACATTATGGGGCCCACAAAAATGCTGCTTGGCGTAGTAAATGCGAATATTCCCGAAACAACAAGAATATTCCACGACCAAACGAATATTCCCCGATAACAATGAATATTTTATAACCACTTGCTTATTTCATAAAATTTACACATTTTACCCATAACTAACCACATTAACCAAATCCACCCCTTACTATTTCGGAATAATTAATAGAGGAAATTCAATTTTATTTATCAAAATCACCCCTTACAAATCATACGTTCATTTTTAATGGTTCAAAATGTTTGGATATATACTCAACTTATATATGTATAACATATCCAAAAAATCTAGCGATCAAGCGGTCGGATTAAAATTATAATTCACATGATATATCTCCAAAACCTTTGGTTTGATTTTTAATACCTCCATTCAGAGCAAAAATCTTGATAAAACACCTCAACATTAATTCCTTCATTTATAACCACATAAATAAATCCATCATTCCACATCAAATAAATATTTCCTTATCATATAAATCAATAATTAATTATTCACAAATAATATTCTGAGAATCATAATTATGATGATCGGTAGTTCCCAAGAAGAGGGGCTTTCAATAAGGATTTCTCCTTCTTTGGTAGCGTAATTAGGTGACCAAACCTCTTCTTGGAGAACTTTCTAGACATTGCCAATAATGTTATCTAATAATATTATTCAAATAATATGAATTATTGATCGATATGGGAAATCTTGTCTGATGACAATTATTGAAACAACAATAATGTAAACTATCAATATGACAATTATTGAATCAATAAAATAAGATATTGAGCGGTAACTCTGTAACAATTATTGAGTAGTGCCTTCTTACGTAAGAATCAATAATTCAACAATCTTCATGCAATCTGGTGTCTTCTCTTATGCGACCCAGCAGCGTATTCGTATTTTAACCACCAGGTAATCCAACAGTGTTAATGGTAACAATTATGTCGTTATTTATAAAAACTCATACTTTGTCGTTTTCCTTCATCCAACCATTTTTCGTTATGGGGCCCCAAATGGTTTTGCTTGCGTAAATACGGATATTCGACAAAAAAAGAATATTCCACGACCAAATGAATATTCCCCGACAATAATGAATATTTTATAACCACTTGCTTATTTTGCAAAATTTGCACATTTCACCCATAACCAAAACATTATATCAAATTAACACCTTATTATTTCAAAATAATAATTAGAGGAAATTCAATTTTATTTATAAAAAACTAGGGTCTTACAAACTTCCTTTGAAATCTAGGACATAGAGTCTTAATAGATCTTCAAGAGTTTGAATAATCCTTTCTGATTGCCCATCCGTTTGATGATGGTATGCCGAACTAAATCGTAAATCTGTGCCCATAGCTTTCTGCAAGCTAACCCAAAATCGAGAAGTGATTCTTGGGTCACGATCCGAAACTATGGATACTGGCATGCCATGTAATCTCACAATCTCATTCGCGTCGTACATCTGAACAAGGCGTTCGAGGAATAAGTCTCCGTATCGACAAGAAATGAGCAGACTTGGTTAATCTATCAACAATAACCCAAATCACATCTATGCCTTGAGAAACCTTGGCAAGACCCATAACAAAATCTATGGTAATGTGTTCCCACTTTAATTTTGGAATCTTAAGTGGTTGCAATGGATATAAACTCCACGATCTCTCTCTTCATATTGTTCCACCAAAATGTATGTCGAAGATCATGATATATTTTGTTACTCCCAAGATGGATTGCAAATGGTGTGTTGTGTGCCTCCATCATGATTCTATGCTTCAAGTCAGAATTGTTAGGAGCGCAAAGATGCGGAGTTGACTCAAAGTATTCCTTCTTCATCTATTCTTATACGGAATCGCACCTTCTTGCACCTTCTTCTTCATCTTCATCGGACTCGGGTTTGTAGCTTGAGCAGCTTTAACTTTATCGATTAAAGTTAGTTCTACTTATATATTTTCCATCATCACGTGGGTCCTTGCAGTCTTTAACTCTATCTCCATCCTTTGCAAGTTATATAAAATGGGCCTTTGCGTTGACAATATCGCACTCGTAACCGCATATGATCTTCTACTCAATGCGTCAGCTACCACGTTTGCTTTTCCATGATGGTATTGAATGGTATGATCGTAATCTTTCAACAGCTCAAGCCAACATTATTGCTACATGTTGAGTTCTTTTTGGGTGAAGAAATATTTAAGGCTTTTATGATCTGTATAAATCTCCATTTTCTCCCCATACAGGTAGTGTCTTCAGATTTTTAACGCGAAAACGACTGATGCCAACTCCAGATCATGAGTAGGATAATTTATCTCATATTCTTTGAGTTGTCGCGAGGCATAGGTTATGACTTTCCCATGTTGCATGAGAACACATCCTAACCCTTTGCCTGAAGCATCACTATAGATAACAAATCCATCAAGAACGGATGGTATTTTGAGCAGTCGAAATGAGTCTCCTCTTGAGCTCTTGGAAACTCTCCCCAAATTCCTCGCTCCATACGATATAGCGATTCGAGAAAATCCTTCTATGAATCTATGATAGTAACCAGCTAAGCCCAGAAAGCTACGTTACTTGACCAAACCAGAGCTTGGTTGCTCCCAACTTTGTATTTCTTCAATCTTAAATCGGGTTATGAGATACTCCATGTTTTGACACCACGTGCCCAAGGAATGCTACTTCCTCAAGCCAGAACTCACATTTCTTCAGCTTAGCATATAGCTTGTTATCACGAAGCCTTTGAAGTACGAGCTTCAAATGGTGCTCATGATCTTCATGGATTTTGGAATAGATGAGGATGTCATCAATAAAGACAACAACGAACTAATCCAAATATTCCTTGAATACTTGATTCATCATATCCATGAAAGCAGCAGAAGCATTAGTCGATCAAAAGACATGACTAAGAATTCATAATGCCGTCTGGGGAGTACGAAGGCGGTCTTCAAAATATCCTCGGTTTTAATCTTGGTGATGATATCGAGCGAAGATCAATCTTTGAAAAGAATTATGCTCCTTATGGTTGGTCGAACATTTCATCAATGCGAGGTAGCAGATACCTATTCTTGATGGTGACATGGTTCAATTCTCGGTAGTCAATATAAAGTCGCATACTCCCGTCTTTCTTCTTTACGAATAAAATAGGAGCACCTCAAAGAGATGTACTAGGATGAATGAAACCGATGTCTAACAACTCCTGTAGTTGGACCTTTAACTCCTGAAGTTCAATAGGAGCCATTCGATATGGGATTTTAGAAATGGGTTTTGTACCAGGTTCAAGGTCAATAAAGAATTTAACTTCACGTTACGGGGTAGGACCAAGGAAGTTCTTTGAAATCGTCGGAAAATTCACTAACAACAGAAATATTATTCAAATCTGACGTGTTTTTGTTTAAATCTATAACATGGGCTAAGAAAGTTTGACATCCGTTTTTTCAATAAACGAATGACTTTATGGCTTGATATGATAGTGATTGACTATAGTGGTTTGGTTGCTTGAATTCGCATAACAGGTTGGTTAGGAATATGAAAACTAACAACCTTACGAAAATAATTAATTTTAGCATGATGAATAGTTAACCAGTCGATTCCTAAAATCACATCAAAGGCAAGTATCTTTAAATAGATAAGATCAACAGGTAATGTGATGGTCCCAACTTGAATCAAGCAAGATTTATAAACAGTGGATGTAATGAAAGTTTCACCAAACGGAGTTTCCATAGATAAGTCAAAGTCTAATTCCTCAGGGTCAAGTTCAAACGTTGAGCACAAGCAAGAGAAATAAAAGAATGGGTAGAACCGGTGTCTAATAAGGTATAAACTTCGTAATAATTTATGATTAACTAACCAGTGATAACTTCGTTCGGTTCCTCGCTTTTTAGGAAGTTAGGAAAAGTGCTCTTACTTGAACTACCGATTTTGACTTGTCTAGGATAGCCTTTGGTGTCATCATTACCGCTAGAATTGACTTTCGCTATAGGTCGTATTCCACCCTCAAAAGCTTCATCGTATTCCTGTTTCATGATCTGAATCATTAATCTTGATCCATATCAAAATGGGGTTAGCAAGTAATATAAAGGGTAATTCAAACTTCGATGTTGGGTTCTCCCAATTGTTGTCAAAAAAGAAATACATATCATCTATTTTAGCTTTCTTGGATCGGACTTCGCTTTCCATAATATCAACGCGTCGTGCAGATTTTACCCATGCATCCTTCATTTTAACTTGTTCAGTTGTTTCTTCTTTCAGCTGATCCTTAACATTTGAATTCTCATATTCCAGCTTTATCATCTTATACTCTGCCAAAGGGTGCTTCTGTTCAAGCATCACATATCGGGTAACACAAGCTTGAATTGTTGCATCCTTTTGCTCCATGACCGCCTGTTTTTCTTCAACCTGCTCTTCTACTCATGAATACGATTTTGCAATTCTAAATTTCGATCATAAAGTTATCCTACTAAACCCCCCTCAGGTTTCTCTTCTTCTTCACTCTCAGCTGCTACCTCTACGACTAGTTTGGGTGTAACTATAAATTCTTCATTCACCACATAGATATCTCTAATTTCTTCTTACTTTGACATCACATTATCCTGGTTGGTGATTAGAGGTGTCTCTATGGTCTCATTCACTCCATTGTTAACATTTTTAAATTTGTCATTCTCAAATCTTGCCATAAAACAAGGGTTAATTAAAGAAATTGACATACCACATAATACCCGTATATTACGTGAGCCCAACAAATAACCTTAGGTAGGACATACTAGCGAAGGATTTACTCGTCTCTCTCCTCTAGTTTTATTCCCGATCTTCGCAGAGACCATATCCTAAGCTCGATACCAAGCTGTATGGCGCCCCCAAAATAGGTATACATCACCCATTCTAAGTCGCCAAATACATGGTACAGAAACAACTATAACTTTATTAATATAATTATTGCACAAAATACGATAACACATAAATTGTGAGTTTAAATACAAATATTATCTTCTAGACAATATCCACACTCAAATAAGTACTCATTACAATTTTTGATGCACAATTTTACAAAATAGTGAGGACTACTAAAACAACTATCTTGAAACATCACTCTATACCCCGATTGGTTCCTGCTATATTCTTTTTTTCACGAGAGAAAAATGGAACAAAAAGGAAAAGGTGAGCTCAACTAGCCCGATAAAGAATATTATGACTAGGATAAAGTAGAACAAATTATCGTTAGCCTTGATAAATCGGATAAAATATAATGGACAACAAGTTTTAGATCACTTATTCGCATGAAATTATAATTCATTAGAAGAGTTAAGTAGAGAATGAAATCTACTATCTTCTATGATTTAAAAGTCCATCATCAATATTTTATCCATGTAACATCAATAAATATACATCTTGAATGAAATATTTATCTTTGCACTCTGAACCAAAGATATTCATCGATTAGTCATATTCATCTCAACTTTTGTCCATCTTTCCACTCTGGGCCAAATATATTCATCGGGTAATCATTCATCTAAAGATATTCATCAAGTAATCATTCATCTTCGCTTTTACATGCGAAAGATATTGATTATATAACCATTTAGGGTGAGAATGATGAAATTTTTTTTAAAGAAAACAAATCCGATTGAGATAAAAAGACAAAGATTAGGGATTAGTACTTTTAGTTTATCTAAGTTCAAAAATACTCCATAATAATAAATTGTGGAGCAAAATTTAAGAATGAAGATCAAAACATGGATACAATCTAAGATAGTAACAATAATAGACAACTTGGACAAATAAAAGAAAATTTAATTTTTCTATGAATAGTGTCGTATTCGTGAATAGTGCCATATATGTAAATAGTGTCGTATACATGAATAGTAACCTCGACATAAAAAGGTAAAAATTTCACAAGAAAGTTTAGACCAATATTCCAGTGAAATGACATTAGATGAAGCGCAAAACTCAATGAATTTCTGGTCATTTCAGGAATTATAGAAGCAATACTTACCATAGTAAGTTTAGAGTTAGGAATCTGAAATGAACAATATACGAAAATATAAATGGATTTTCACTTATCATGCGGTAGTCTGCATAGACAGATCATTTCCATAATTTAATAACAAATGAATACGAAGGGTTATTCACGGGCATGCGGTAGTCGCGTGCGTGAGCGAGTTATTCCCACAGAATAATAAAGAATGGAATAACAAAAGTATTTCACCATGCATGCGGTAGTCGCGTGAGCGAGTTATTCAACGAATAATAAAGAATGGAATAACAACCCTTACAGTATTGAAAGAAATAACTCTCTTCATGAATATGAAAGAAATAATACCCACACCTTAATAAAAATTCGGAGACTGCACTAGTGTAATAGCAGAATACGCTTCTTCTTTCTCTCTTATTCTCTCTATACTTTTTCTCTCTATAGCTTTAGTGAATTGGTGAAAATAATGAAGAAATGAGCTTTATTTATAGGCTTGGCGAGTAAGGGTAAAATAGTCTTTTCACCATAATCTTTGACATCGTCGCTTACCTCGTCACTCCGATGACATCATTGCATACCTCATCACTCTAATGACATCATTGCATACCTCATAGCTTCGATGACATCATTGCTTATATCGTAAGAATTCAAATTCAATTTGTTCTCTTTCACCTCATTTTACTTTATACCATGAATTTACTATAATAATGTTACCACACAAATTATAAAAATCATACTATTATATAATCACATCATACTACTATAATGTAATATTATAATAATATATTTGAATGAATTATTTTATCGGAAAAGATAAAATACCAACTTTCAACAAAATGTCACATTTAAAAATTTCTCCTTTAAATCTACATTGAATAAATATTTTCTTATCATATATATCAACAATTAATTATTCACAAATAATATTATAGAACTATAATATTGACAACCAAGTCGTTTCTAGGAAAGAGGGGCTTTTCGATAAGGATTTTCTCCTTCTTTGGAGTGCGATTGGGTGACGAACCCTTTTTGAAGCAGAACTTACTTAGACATTGCCAATAATGCTATCTAATAATATTATTCAAATAATATGAATTATTGATCGATAATGGAAAATCTTTATGTCGTTGACAATTATTGAATCAATAATATAAAATATCAACGTAGCAATTATTGAATCAATAAAATAAAATATTGAGCGAGTAATTATTGTAACAATTATTGAGTAGTGTCTTCTTTACGTAAGAATCAATAATTCAAGAAATCTTGTGCAATATTGTATCTCTCTTGTGCAACGCAGCGTATTCTTGTATTGTAACCACGGTATTCCAACGGTGTTACTTGGTAACAACTTCTGTAGTCATTTATAAAAACTCAAACTTGTCGTTTTCTTTAACCGATCGTTTTCCATTATGGGGACCACAAATGGCTGCATTGTCGTACGAATATTTCCCGACAACAAGAATATTCCATGACCAAACGAATATTCTCCGACAATAATGAATATTTTATAATCATTTGCTTATTTCGCAAAATTTGCACATTTTACCCATAATTAACCACATTAACCAAATCCACCCCTTACTATTTCAGAATAATTAATAGAGGAAATTCAATTTTATTTATCAAAAGTTGGGGTCTTACATGAACCTTGTGTCTAGGTGAATACCAATGAGTGATATGTAGACCCACAGTTTGGTCTTGGAAAACCAGGATTTTTGGCTTTTCCGCTCAATCGTGTAGCGTCTTTTTTCCTGATTTGACATTTTTAGCTTGTGAGACCTCCTTTACAACTCAAATTGGACCGAGCCAGAGGGGTGGGACCCACATAGGGTAGTGGCTTGGTACACCTCGGACCAACCATGGGTGTCTTATAATTTGCTTTGCCTTTCACAAGTCATTTTTAAGTTGCGCCACAAAGAGAATCGAGAGCTCTTCTTGGATCTGCTTTGAGTTAGTGACTTTACGCAAAATCATCACCGTACATGTGTTCTACACTATCCTGGAAACGTATGCATGTCTTTTTTTGGGTGATTGCGAACTCACTGCTCCTGTTTGTTCATGCTCTCATGAGGATCTTCCAGAGACATTAATGTGGCGATCCTAGAGCTTTTGGGTGATTTGAGTCGACACCCCTCGGTCTACTTGCATGCAAACGAGGTAAAAGCTGGATTTGATCTTCCTTTTTTCCTATTGATGAGGAGCAAAGGTTCTAATGTTGATTTTCTTTTGTGATGTAGGTTCCCGGCTTTACACAGCCTCGAGGGAACTGGTTTAGCATACACTTTATATATCAGGCTCCTAATCCTGATTATTGAGAGATTGTGTATGGCTAGGGCTTTGAGGCGTTCTTTTCCATCCTCCCCCGTCGTTGTTCCTGGGGTTATCTCAAGGCGTTGTTTGAGCGCTAGTTTCACCAACTCAGTCTCTCCATTTGTTGGACTGTGAGGTGATGATGACGGCAATAGATTGGCGATTTATCACTGGTATGGAATTTGGAGGGGCGCTAGTGCCTTGTACGGTGAACATTACCCCGACTATCGTTAGATCATTGTTAGGAGTCCCGGCTAAGGCGCTCAAGGGCAGGACAGTTCGAGGTCCTTTGAGCATAGATGCTATGAGTGGGCTATTGAGTGAGCCCATACCCGCTGATGTGAGAGTCAGGGATCGCATTATTCGGCAATTGTTCCTAGTTATTATCAGGGGTTTCTTCATAGCGGATAACTCTTCTGGGTGTCATTCTCTTTGGTGAGCGCCACATGGGAGGTGGACCGTATTGGAGAGTATTATTGGGGCTCCTATACCTTCGCCTATTTCCTCAGGGGAATGCGCATGCATTCGCAGGGCTTGACAGAGGCCTGGCTAGGATTTTACATGTTTCTGCTGGTGAGTATTTCTCTTTTGATTTCCCATGTACAAGTTAAGAGTGTTGGTGACCAGAGATATACGCGCCTTTGTGTTGACAGTTTTGGGCCTATAAGAGGCTCCCTTGTTTGCGTCCTATTAGTGTGTTAGGTCTAGATACCTATCCACGAGGATGGCGATGGCATCACTCCATGCTGGCGGAGGTTCCTGTAGCTAAGGGTTTCACCCATTGTCGCCTACAGTTAGAGTTGTTGACAGCTGATGCCATCACTTAGCTTCCCTATTATGGGGACCATTTGACCATTGGGTTTAAGGATGGGTACCCCGTGGTGTGCCAGTATGTGATATCCACCCGTCGGATTCCTCTCTTCATAGATGGAGGATAGGAGCTCTATTTGGGAGAGCATGCTATTAGGAGTACCACAGGGAAGATTTGTGTACCGATCTTGCCTCCTGCCAGGCGTTATTGGTGTATGACCCCAACTTTTATGAATAAAGATTAATTTTTCTCAAAATATATTTTTGAATATTATGGTGTGGATATGATATAATGTTATGGTTGTGGGTAATATTGACAAATTTTGCAAAGTAAGTAAGTTGTTATTAAATATTCGATTGGTCGGGGAATATTCGTTTTAACAGGGAATATTCGTATGACAGCACAATCATTGGTGGACCCCACAATGGAAGAATTGTCGTAGTTAGAAAACGACAGAATTATCTTTTTATAAAAATAACGACGAAAGTTTTACCGTTAAACTGCTGAACTACCCGATAGTAAAAGTACAGTAATACGCGTGGTTACATAGTAGCACACGGTATTGATTATTGATGCTTACGTGAGAAGTCACTTAGTTATACTCAATTATTTCTACAGTAATTATTGCATCATATGTCTCATATTATTGATTCAATTATTGTCACAGTATCATCTGCATAATATTTTATATTATTAAATTAATAATTGAGACGACAGAGTTATTCATATTATTATTTGCAATACTAATAATGTCTAGAAGTTCTATCAAAGAGAGGTTAGGTCATCTAATTGTGTGCCAATAGGGAGAAATCCCTATTGAAAAACCCCCTCTTTCCTGGGAACGACCTGGTTGTTAAATATTGTGAGTTATAATATTAATGATGAATAAGTTCGTGTTGATTAAAGATGAAATTGATAGTTCTATTGTGTTGTGATTATTAGTGTTAGTGGAAACCGATATTTATTTGGATAGTAATTGATGTCTGAAGGTTATATTGACCAATCAAGTAATTAATCGGATAAAGGAGTAATTAATTGCTATTAATTTACATGCTTATAACTATGTGTTTACATGTATGTACTATTGATTCACATGCATGTACTATTAGGGGAGGTGGTGCAAGATTTATAATACTTGCATGACTAAATTAAAAATAGAGATATAGATGAAGGTACTATACTGTAACTATTTTTTTCACATGTATAGAACTATTGATTCACATGAATGTATTATTGATTCACATGATGTACTATTAGGGGAGGTGGTGCAAGTTTGATAATACTTGCAGGACTAAATTAAAAATGAAGGAAAAGATGAAGGTATTATACTGTAATATTTCGAGCCCCAAAATGTGCAATTATCGAAACTATATTTTCCTATAAATAGAAGCCCATTCTTCTTTTATTCTCACCAATTCTCTAAGACTCACAAGAGCAATTATAGAAAGAGAAGCTACAGAGAGAAAGAAGAAGAGAAGTCTGCTACCTCACTATTCTAGTATCCAATCTTCTTCTTAGGTAAGGGATATTATTTTTGTTCAGTATTCATAAGGAATAATATTTTCTTCCATACTCTGTAGTATGTGAGTAATATTATTGTCTTGTATTCCTGATTATACCCTCATCTTGTTAAAGTATTTCTTTTATACTCCGTGAAATTAGTAGAATATCCTTGAAATTTGCGCTTCATCTAATATCGTTTACAAAGATATTTTTTGCACATTCTTGTTAAATTTTAAGCTTTTCATACCGGAGTACTGTCCATGAGTACTATTCATTTATATGATACTATTCACAAAAGTATTATTCACAGGAACTATTCATAAAATACTATTCACGAAATTCACGGGTACTATTCACAAAGTACTATTCACGGGGTACTATTCCCGAAGTACTATTCATGGGGTACTATTCACCCCAAGTAATATTCATGACAAAAATTGATTTCTTTTCGGTCCAAATCATTTTTGATACAATATCATTCCTGAATTTTACTCCACAAAGCAGTATCATGTTGGCAATTTGAACATTATTGAATTCTAGATAAATTAAATTATAAATCTTTAAAAATTTATCCTTTGTTTCTTTTAATTGAATTCTTATATCATTGTCATCATCCTCATACTTATATTGTGATGAAAGTCATCTTTGGCTTACGTGCATAGATGGACTGTTGATTGGTATGATTATGACCAGGAATCATTCGGTAGAATCATGACCCGTAATGTTACAAATGATGTGGTAAAAGTCCTCATTAGCATGTAGTGCATAGATGGACAGTTGTTGGTATGATTATGACCAGGGATTATTCGGTATAATCATGACCATTGATAATTACATGAATATCCTTGGTCGTGGTGCAGGGATGATTCGATGATGTGGTTTATTTATTAAGCTGAGTATCAGCGATAAAGTTGATGAAAATCTTTTTAAATCATAGAAGATTGTAGATATCATGCTCCACTTGACTCTTCTAATGGATTGCTTGTTCCACTGCAGTTAAACTTGTTGTCTATTATATTCTATCAGTTTAACATTGTTGAAGGCTAACGATAACTTATTCTGCATTATCTTAGTCATAATATTTCTTACTGGGCTAGTTGAGCTCACCCTTTTGCTTTCATTGTTCTCTTCAGGAAATGAGAATGTAGCTGGGACTAGTCGGGGAACGGAGTGACGGTCCAGATGTTTGCAGTAGTAGTCCTCACTATTCTGTGAAATAGTGTGATAATAAATGAGGACTTATTTTGAGTTTGAATACTGTCTAGAAGACAATATTTGTATTAAAACTCACAGCTCATGTTGTATAATTAAGTTTGTATTTGTATTTTGTACCATGTATTTGGTGACCCAAGATGGGTGATGTATACCTATTTTGGGGGCGTCACAGTTGTTATCAAAGCTTAGGGATATGATCCTTGGCTGAGATGTGAGACAAGAACTAGGAGGGGAAAGACGGGGAATTCCTTCACTAGTATGACCTACCTAAGTTTATTTGGTATTTAATTGGTCGGTCAGAGTATAGGAGTAATATGTGACATGTCAATTAACCCTTGTTTTATGAAAATGACATCCGAAAATGTTGAGATAAGCAATGAAACATATGAGACTGTTAAGTCACCAATGATCAATACCCAGGATAATGTGCAATAGGAAGATAATAATCCTCAGGTAAATAACAACACCGATCAAATGATGAATGATGGGATGTTCAGAGGCTTTATGCAATTCATGCGACATCGGGACGAGGCGACTCTGTTGGTAGGTAGGTGGAAACTGGCGGCAACTCACAGATGGTCACCGTTAAGCAATTCAAGGAGCAGGGACCATCGGAGTTTTGGGAAAAGCCAAAATCACTTAAGGCGAAAATGTGGATAAAGCAGATCACCAAGATATTCGAAGTCTTGGGATGCTCCGAGGAGCAAAAGGTTCCCTTCACGACCTTTATATTAAGAAGAGAAGCAGATTATTGGTGGGAATCAGTAAAGCGTACTCAGCCTGCCGCACTTAAAATGTCTTGGGAGAAGTTTCAAGAGCTGTTCAACGACAAGTACTTTCCTAAAAGTATTCGTCACATGAAGGAGGTTAAGTTTATCAAGTTGGAGAAAAATAATATGATTGTGTCGCAGTACAAGGCTAAGTTTGTCGAGTTGTCCTGGTTCGCATCCCATTTGGTTGATAATGAGGAGAGAATGACGCGAATGTTTCTGCGAGGTTTGAGTCCTTGAATACGTCAATACCTCATTTCTCACAAACTGTGTTTGTATTCAGATATTGTAAATAGGGCTCAGCTATTGGAGCGTGATAATGAGTCAACCTAACTAAGAGAGAGCAGCCGACAAGTCGATAATACCAGTGGTAGCAGTCATCGAAGCGGTGACAACAAAACGGAGAGAAACAACATGCAAGAAATGGTAACCACTTCGGGGGTAATCATGGCCAAGATAATAGAAATGGAAGTTTCAAGAAGAGGAGATTCAATAATGATGGAAAGACGTCAGTACCAGCACCTGTTGTTAAGGAAGGAGAATGATCGTCGGTCGTATGTTACAAATTCGGAGGGGTGGGACACATCAGTCCAAACTTTATGCAGCAGTCCAAAGCATGTTACAATTGTGGAAGAGAAGGTCACCTAGCCCAATTTTATCATGCACCAAAGTCAAGTCTAGGTGGGATGGAGGCATCAAAGGGTGTCCCAGACAAAATAAAATCGATAATTCAAGGGAGAGAGTTTGTCGTAACCTCCCAAAAAGTGAGGAATCCAAACGAGGTGAACACGGTTAAGCTAATCATAAACTCTAGTGAAGTCTATACCTTATTTTATACCGGTTCTACCCATTCTTTTATTTCTCCTACTTGCGCTCAAAGTTTAAATTTGACTCCGGAGAAATTAGACTTTGACTTATCTGTTGAAACTTCGTTGGGAAAAACCTTCATTACATCCACTGTTTATAAGTCTTGTTTGGTTCAAATCGATACCCTCACATTACATGTCGATCTTATTTCCTTAAAAATACTTGCATTTGATGTGGTTAACTGCTCATCATGCAAAAATTGATTATTTTCGTAAGGTTGTTAGCTTTCATATTCCTAACCAACCTATTATGCGAATTCAAGAAACCAAACCACTAAAGTCAATTATTATCATATCAAGCCACAAAGATATTCGTTTATTGAAAAACGGATGTCAAGCTTTCTTAGCCCATGTCATGGATTTAAATAAAAATACGTCAGATTTGAATGATATTTCTATTGTTAATAAATTTCCTGATGTATTCCCTGAAGAACTTCCTGGCCTACCCCCAGAGTGTGAAATTAAATTTTGTATCAACCTTGAATCCGGTACAAAACCCATTTCCAAAGCCCCATATCGAATGGCTCCTATTGAACTTCAGGAGTTAAAAACCCAACTATAGGAATTGTTAGACATCGATTTCATTCATCCTAGTATGTCTCCTTGGGGTGCTCCTGTTCTATTCGTGAAGAAGAAAGATGGAAATATACGACTTTGTATTAATTATCGGGAGTTGAATCATGTCACCATCAAAAATAGGTACCCATTGCCTTGCATTGATGACCTGTTTGACCAGTTGCAAGGAGCCAAATTCTTTTCAAAGATCGATCTTCATTCCGGATATCATCAGTTAAAGATTAAAACCGATGACATTCCAAAAACCTATTTCAGAACTAGGTACGGGCATTATGAATTCCTAGTCATGTCTTTTGGATTTACTAATGCTCCTGTTGCCTTTATGGATATGATGAACCGAGTATTCAAGGAATATTCGGATCACTTTGTGGTCATCTTTATTGATGACATCCTTATGTACTCCAAAAGTCGTGAAGATCATGAACAACACTTGAGGTTGATACTTCAAAAGCTTCGTGAAAACAAGCTTTATGCCAAGTTAAAGAAATGTGAGATCTGGCTTGAGGAAGTAGCATTCCTTGGGCACGTGATATCAAATCATGGAATATCTGTTGACCCGACAAAGATTGAAGCAATTCAAAGCTGGGAGCAACCTAAGTCGATGGATTGAAGTACGTAGCTTTCTCGAACTTTTTGGTTATTATTGGAGATTAAGTAGAAGGGTTTTCTCGAATCACTACTCCATTAACTTCGGTGACTCGAAAAGATACAAAATTACATTGGAGGCGAGGAATGTGAGAAGAGTTTTCAAGAACTCAAGAGGAGACTCATTTCAAATTTTGTTTCTAACAATACCATCGCTCGGAGAGGATTTGTTATCTCTGATGATGCTTGAGGCAAAGGGTTAGGATGTGTTCTCATGCAACATGGGAAAGTCATAGCCTATGCCTCACGACAACTCAAAGGATATGAGAGGAATTATCCTACTCATGATCTAGAGTTGGCAGCCATCGTTTTTGCGCTTAAGGTTTGGAGGCATTACCTGTATGGAGAAAAGGTGGAGATCTATATGGATCATAAAAGCCTCAAATATTTCTTCACTCAAAAGGAACTCGACATGCGCAGCGATAATGGCTTGAGTACATTGAAGATTACGATCATACTATCCAATACCATCCTGGAAAAGCGAACGTAGTAGCTGACGCATTGAGTAAAAGATCATATGCGGGTATGAGTGCGATATTGTCAAAGCAAAGGCTCATTTTGTATAACTTACAAAGGATGGAGATAGAGTTAAAGACTCCAGGGACCCATGTGATGATGGCGAATATATGAGTAGAACCGACTTTAATCAATAAAGTTAAAGCTGATCAAGCTACAGACCTGGAGCTGATGCGTATGAAGAAGAAAGTGCAAAAAGGAGATATTCCAGAAGCAAGAATCGATGAAGAAGGAATACTTTGAGTCAACTCCAGACTTTGTGTTCCTAAGTCAGAGCATATTACAATGGATTTCATTACTGGTCTTCCCAAGGTTTCTCAAGGCATAGATGCAATTTGGGTTATTGTTGATAGATTGACCAAGTCGGCTCATTTCTTACCTATACGAGAAACTTATACACTTAAACGTCTTGCTCGTATGTACATAAATGAGATTGTAAAACTGCATGGTATGTCAGTATCCATAGTTTCTGATCGAGACCCAAGATTCACTTCAAGATTTTGGGTTAGTTTGCAAAAAGCTATGGGCACAGATTTACGATTTAGTTCAGCATATCATCCTCGAATGGAATGAGGCGATCAGAGAGGACTATTCAAACTTTTGAAGATTTATTAAGACTATGTGTCCTTAACTTCAAGGGAAGTTGGGACAAGTTCTTATCATTGGTGGAGTTTTCCTACAACAACAGTTATCAAGCAAGTATTGGCATGGCTCCATTTGAGGCATTGTATGGAAGAAAGTTGATAAGTGGATTTTATATACGCGAATCAATGTCCATTTCATGCGTAATTGTTGCTAAATTCTTGTGATCATGTTTGTTTTTACTTATTTTATGTTATTTTATGTGTAGGATGGTTGTTGTGGCATTTAACGTGTATTTGGAGCTATTCGGTGTGATATAGAGTTAATTGGTGCAAGTTTGGAAGAAATCTTGAAGTGCAGCAAATCTTTTGGCAGAATAGAGGCCATTGAAATGGCATATTTAACTATACACCCGCTTGTATGGAGGTCTTCAATATCGATTGAGTGAAAGGGTGCCGTCGGAAATGGCTTATATAAAGCATGTACTCCGTAGAAGTGAGGGTCTCGGTTGAAGTAGACTCCTGCTGTTGCTAAACTTTGATGGGAGTTGGTTTCTAGCATTTGGATAGCGTATGAACTCTAATTTAAGGGAATTTTTGGCTGGGACTTGTGTGTTGGACATCTACTACTCAAAAAACAAAAAATTCAACAACACACAAGGCATATTAGGGAGATTAAGCTCAGTTTTTCTAAGCAAGCTGTGGAGGAGTATTTCGAGGAGATTTTCGAGACGATTGCAATTTTTGGCTACGAGAAGGGTGTTTTTCAATATTCTTCGTCTTAGGCTATTATTTGTAATTGAAAGAATGTTTTCTATGATTTATTCAATGTTTATTTCGTTTATTATGAACTAATTCACTTTTTAGGCTTATGATGGATCTTTAAGTGAAACAATGATTTTGTAAACTTTGATTTCCATTTCAATAATCTATTTCCAGTTTATCTATATTAATTTGAGCTTTAATTAATGAATTGCCTGATCAACAATTCTTTGTGGATTTGTATGGAATCGAGAGAAGAACTTCAAATCTAGACCTAATTAATATAGCATGTGTTCATGAATTTTGTGAATAGCAGAATCTTGATGAATGTTAAGGTAGAGATATGCTTGACATCGCATGTAATCGGATAGAGAACTTATTCTTCAACCTTCTTCAATTGTAATTCACATAAAGATATAGTGGGTTAGTTGATTAAGGTGTTTAACGGATTTCTATCTTGATTGTGGATTGACGTTAATACGGTATTAGTGCATCGAGAGGTGGTTAATACTACGCTCGTGTTCTTGATTAATAAACTGGGATAGTGAGTTGAGTTGGAATTAAGGTGTTAAAATCAGAGTCAAGCTTAGGGTGAAATCATAAGTCTAATTCTCCATTAATTGTTTGAAATTCCAAATTTTGATATTTGTGATTGTTTTGTGATAGTTCAATTATTCATTAATTTAGAGCCTTTAATTTTAATTATTGAGTTAATTGGTTTGATAAAATTAGGATTAATAGGAAATTGGTAATTGTAAGTTAAGATTATTGCTAGTTAGTCTCTGTGGGAATGATACTCTACTCATCACTCTATTACTTGTTGACCACGTATACTTGCGTGTTGTGCGTAATTAGATTTTACCCAACAAAAGTGTCATTCTCCAGTATGCTTGGATGAGGTGGGTGAAACAACGTTGTTGGGACCGGAGTTGGTACGTATGACTACGGAAAAGATTCAAACGATCCGACAACGTATAAAAACCTCACAAGATCGACAAAAGAGTTATACTGATCTTCATCGAAAGGACGTGGAATTTAATATTGGAGATCATGTGTTGTTACATGTTGCTCCATGGAAAGGAGTTATGAGATTTGGAAAGAGAGGAAAGCTCAATCCTCGATTCATTGGCCCATTTTTAATTCTCGATCGAGTAGGAATTGTGGCCTATAAACTCGCCTTATCGCCAAGTATGTCTCGTGTTCATAACATTTTTCACATATCTATATTACATAAATATGTGAAAGACCCGAACCACATTATTGAATTAGAACCAGACTAGATAACGGAAGATTTAACGTATGAAGAGGTACCTGTTAAAATCTTGGATAAGAAGGATCATATTCTACGCTCCAAGGTTATACCTCAAGTCAAAGTTTTTTGGAGAAATCACGATGTGGATGAAATGACCTGGGAGTTAGAATCTAAAATGAAATAAAGGTATCCTCACATCTTCGACATACCAGGTACGCACCCTAATTTTGAGGACGAAATTTCATAAGGGGAGGCTGTAAGACCCCAACTTTTATGAATAAAGATTAATTTTTCTCAAAATATATTTTTGAATATTATGGTGTGGATATGATATAATGTTATAGTTGTGGGTAATATTTACAAATTTTGCAAAGTAAGCAAGTTGTTATAAAATATTCGATTGGTCGAAGAATATTCGTTTTAACAGGGAATATTCGTACGACGGCACAATCATTGTTGGACCCCACAAACGGAAGTATTGTCGTAGTTAGAAAACGACATAATTATCTTTTTATAAAAATAACGACGAAAGTTTTACTGTTAAACTATTGAACTACCCGATAGTAAAAAATGCGATGTCTGGCGTGGTTGCATAGTATACTACGGTATTGATTATTGATGCTTACGTGAGAAGTCACTCGGTTATACTCAATTCTTGCTCTGAGAATTAACTTTGCATCATATCTCTCATATTATTGATTCAATTATTGTCACAGTATCATCTGCATAATATTTTATATTATTAAATCAATAATTGAGATGACAAAGTTATTCATATTATTATTTGCAATATTAACAATGTCTAGAAGTTCTGTCAAGGAGAGGTTAGGTCATCTAATTGCGCGCCAATAGGAAGAAATTCCTATCGAAAAGTCCCCTCTTTCCAGGGAACGACCTAGTTGTTAAATACTGTGAGTTATAATATTAATGATGAATAAGTTCATGTTGATTAAAGATGAAATTGATAGTTCCACTGTGTTGGAATTATTAGTGTTAGTCGAAATCGACATTTATTTCAATAGTAATTTATGTCTGGAAGTTATATTGACTAATCGGGTAATTAACCGGATAAATGAGAAATTAATTGCTATTAATTCACATGCTTATAACTATGTGTTCACATGTATGTACTATTGATTCACATGCATGTACTATTAGGGGAGGTGATGCAAGTTTTATAATACTTGCATGACTAAATTAAAAATAGAGGTATAGATGAAGGTACTATATTGTAACTATTTTTTCACATGTATAGAACTATTATTTCAAATGAATGTATTATTGATTCACATGATGTACTATTAGGGGAAGTGGTGCAAGTTTGATAATACTTGCGAGGACTAAATTAAAAATGAAGGAAAAGATGAAGGTATTATAATGTAATATTTGAGCCCCCAAAGCGTGTAATTATGAAACTATATTTTTCTATAAATAGAAGCTCATTCTTCTTTCATTCTCACCAATTCACTAAGACTCACAAGAGTAATTATAGAAAGAGAAGCTATAGAGAGAAAGAAGAAGAGAAGTCTGCTACCTCACTATTTCAGTATCCAATCTTCTTCTGAGGTAAGGGATATTATTTTTGTTCAGTATTCATAAGGATTAATATTTTCTTCCATACTCTGCAGTATGTGAGTAATATTATTTCGTCTCGTATTCCTGATTATACCCTCATCTTGTTAAAGTATTGCTTCTATACTCCGTGAAATTAGTAGAATATCCTTGAAATTTGCACTTCATCTAGTATCGTTTCACAAGGATATTTTCTGCACATTTTTGTTAAATTTTAAACTTTTCATGCCGAAGTACTGTCCATGAGTACTATTTATTTATACGGTACTATTCACAAAAGTACTATTCATGGGTACTATTCACAAAGTACTATTCATAAAATATTGTTCACGAAGTACTATTCACAAAGTACTATTCACAGGGTACTATTCTCGAAGTACTATTCATGGGATACTATTCACCCGGGTAATATTCACCTCGAGTACTATTCATAACAAAAATTGATTTATTTTCGGTCCAAATCATTTTTGATACAATATCATTATTGAATTTTACTCCACAAAGCAGTATCATGTTGGAAATTTGATCATTATTGAATTCTGGATAAATTAAATTATAAATCTTTAAAAATTTATCCTTTATTTCTTTTAATTGAATTCTTATATCATTGTCATCATCCTCATGCTTGTATTGTGATGAAAGTCATCTTTGGCTTACGTGCATAGATGGACTGTTGATTGGTATGATTACGATCTGAGAAAAAGAGGAAGCTTGCTCAGCTACTCAGTTCTTTCGAACAAGTGCTTAACAACAACTGAGTAGCATCAATCACAAACTCAACAACTACCAACCAACTAAAGTAAGAGTTCCAAGTCAGAAGGACTTGAAGAGTTCAAAGTGAACAGAACCAAGTCTGCTGGACTTGAAGAGTTCAAGAGTAAACTAAGAAGTACCTAGACTGCTGGTCTAGAAGGAATCTGTGAGATTCAGAAAGTGTAACAGATATCCTTAGTGGATTTCCTACTCGAGGAGTAGAAGAGTGGATTAGGAGCTTTAAGTGCTCTGAACCACTTAAAACTGTTGTGTCTATTATATTCGTGTTATAACTGTTATAACTGCTATAACTTCCATAACTGCCTCACTTTCATTAATTCAAGATATCTAAAAGAGGGTTAAATAAATACTCATTCCACTATACATTAATCACTATCAAAACTAACTAGTTGAAAAGAAAAGTTTTTAAATATCTATTCAACCCCCCCTTCTAGATAACTATTGTGCCTCCGGGAACTAACAATTGGTATCAGAGCAGGTTCTATAATTTAGCCTATAAAGCTTGAGTAATGGTACATTTACCAAGCGAATCAAAGACTGGAGGAGGCAGCAAGCCACCTATGTGCAACAAAGATAAATTTGCTAAGCTGGAAGGTTAGGATGCAAGCTACATGGATTTAATAGATGAAGATCTATTTGAAGCGATTCGAGAATGGGCCCTATGTTCCTACAAAGCTTGCACCAACTATAGGCGACCCAAGCAGAATCTGAGATCAAGGTCAAAGGAGAATGGATGAGAAAGCGAGAGAGAGTCATCACTCGATAAAAAGGCCAAGAACAACTTATTCCAATCCTTAGAAGATGATCTGTTTGAAAACGTGGTCAATAGAAAAACAACAAAAGAAGTTTGGGAAGCATTACTCATTATGCATGAAGGAACAGAAGAAGTTAGAGAAAACAAACAATCTCTCTTGACTCAGCAATATGAGATGTTTGCTCACGTTCAAGGAGAGAACGTCACTGCCACTTACGAGAGATTTAATGTTCTGCTTAACTCTCTACGAGCCTGTGGAAAGATCTATCCAAACAAAGATCTAATCATAAAGTTCATGAGAGCCTTATCAAACAAGTGGGATGCCAAAACCACTGCCATTAGAGAATCAAAGAATTTACATGAAATGACTATCCAACAGTTGTATGGCAACCTTCTCACATACGAACTGGAGCTGACTCAACGAGCAGAAACCTTGTCTGAAGGAAGAAAGAAGGATAAAGATGCTACTCTAAAAGAAACTGAAAATACCTCCAAAGTCAACACTGAAGTTGATTCTGACTACGATGAATATGATGATGAGGACTTTGCAATGCTGGTGAAAAGACTAAGAAGGTTCATACGACAAGGCAAAACCAACAAGCCAAAGAAAGTCAGCAACTACAGCAGCCAAGAGCAAATGAATGATCTATGCTATAATTGCAAGAAACCTGGCCACTTCATTTCCAACTGCAACAAACCTCTCAGAGAAGAACTCAAGAAGAAATCACATTCAAAGAAGGAATACAAAGGCAATAAGAGGCCTCAGAAGAAAGACAAAGGCCTTGTAGCTGGAGGAACGTGGAGTGACTTAAACAATGACTCAACTCCAGAATCCGGAGATGACGAAGATCCTCAAATGGAAAATCTTTGCCTGATGACCAAAAATGCAAGGGACAAACAGAACTCCAACATACATGAAGTAAGTATCGATGAGGTATTTGACTTCAACTCTCCTGATGTAGATATTGATGACCTAAGAACTGTACTACATGGTATAACATCTTATCTGCATCAATACATGAAGTGGTTTAGAGTTCTGTCTAAGGATTATTCACTTCTTCAAAAGGAGAAAGAAAAGGTTCAAGAAGAGCTGAAACAACCCTTCTCGATCTTGATTCTCTCCAAGTTTGAAGGCGAGAATAAGCTCTTGAGACTAACAAATGAGCTCGGTCTGCAAAAAAGAGAGTCTAGTCTAACCTCCAAGATTGAGGATCTAGAAAAGAGCGGTCTCTCACGTGGAATAAATCCTCTTCATCCATGGACTCCTTAATCTCTAACCAAAGAAGTGTCTACGATAGAAACGGGGTTAAGCTTTGGGAATCTACCTCGAGTCGTGTGTGGAAAAAGCAAAAGAAATTAGCACTAGTAATGCCTCGGGTTTTAGTAGAGGCATTATATTTGTGAAATCCTCACGGAAGATTGAGCACTGTCAAACCACCTTTCGGTGATTCAATTCATATTCCGAGGAGTAAGGGATCTCATGCAGGTGCAGGTTTTAAAAAGAGAAGAGTAACCTAGCTAGCTACTACTCACTGACCTCGAAGGATCGTAGAGTCCAATAAGATCAACTCTACGAACCAACCGGGAAGGTACAGTAGAAGTAAGATATACTCACAAATCATGAAACACGAGAAGACATGGAAGAAGGAATATCAACCTAGCAGGAGGATGAACAATAACCCACAAAAGTCCAAATGGAGGAAGAACTTTCACACACACACAAACATGCATCATATCAAATGTTTTGTGTGCTACAGAGTTGGCCACAAGGCTGCAAAATGTTATTATAATTCCATGCATGTGAGACCCAAAAACAAGCAAATTTGGGTCCCCAAGGGCACTAACAATATAGGACCCATGCAAGTATGGGTACCAAAATAAAGGTTTAATGTTATTACAGGAAAAGAGCTCCACGATCACAACTTTGGTATACGGGGCGGTGGATGCTCAAGGCACATGATGAGAGGAACAAAGCCCTTACTCCATACGACTACATAGAGAAGGAGGGTCCCTCGATCATCTTTAGAGACAACGGCTCTGGCAAGACAAGAGGCTATGGCTCAGCTGGAAATGGTGCAGTATCCTTCAGCAAAGTGGCCTATGTGGAAGGACTACAACACAATCTTCTAAGCATTAGCCAACTCTGCGACAAGGGTCATCAAGTGACATTTCTCAACAATCAATGTCAAGTCTGAGACCTAAAGACATCTCCTGTAAAGTTAACCAGAACAAGAAAAGGAAATGTCTACACAGTAAACCTTGGACAACTAAGCTCAGACGAGACTTTATGCCTTTTGGCTAAAGCATCTGAAGAAATGAGCTGGCTATGGCATCGAAGATTATCTCATCTCAACTTCAAAACTATGTCCAAATTAGCTTCAAAAGATCTAGTTGCAGGCTTACCCAAGTTTAACTTCGTCAAAGAAAGACCGTGCAATGCCTGTCAACAGAAATCTTTCTTGGATATGCCAAAGATAGTAAGGCCTACAAAGTGTTTAACAAGAAGACACTGAGTGTTGAAGTCTCGATTCACATCATCTTTGATAAGATAGACTTAGACAAAACAGTGCCTCAAGACACTACGACCAACAGTTCAGACACTACGAATGAGGTCGTCGAGCTCAACACTACGATCGCAGTACCAAATAGTGAAATCGTTGAGCAAGTAAATGAGATCGTAGAGAGACTTATGACAGACAACGAACCTCCACACCAAGAAGAAGAAATAGATCATGAAGATCTAAGACAAGAAGGCATAAGAACAAATGTCCCAATAGGAAGCAGATGGGCAAGAGACCACACTCAAGATCTAATCATTGGAGATCCGAGTGCAAGAGTCAAAACAAGAGCTGCCACCCAAAATGAATGTTTTTATCTAAGCTTCTTGTCTCAAATAGAACCAAAGAAGATAGAGGATGCTATGGAAGAGTCCAGCTAGATAGGGGCCATGCAGGAAGAGTTCAATCAGTTCGAAAGAAGCAAAGTATGGAGATTGGTACCAAGACCAATAAATCATCCTTTTATTAGAACCAAGTTGGTCTTCAGAAATAAGATGGATGAAAATGGTGTAATAACTAGGAATAAGGCAAGACTAGTGGCCAAGGGCTACTCTCAGGAAGAAGGCATTGATTATGATGAGACATTTACACCTATTTCCAGACTAGAAGCCATCAGAATATTCCTTGCCTTTGCTGCTCACATGAAATTCAAGGTCTTTCAGATGGACGTCAAAAGTGCATTCTTGAATGGTGAACTTCAAGAAGAAGTCTATGTAGAGCAAACTCCAGGTTTCATCAATCCATCTCTTTCTAATTATGTCTTTAGATTGGACAAAGCCTTATATGGTCTTAAACAAGCACCTAGAGCATGGTATGAAACTCTAACTAACTTTCTTATTGAGAATGGGTTCACTAGAGGTAGAGTAGATACCACACTATTTTCTTAGAAAGCATAAAGATAAAGTCCTATTAGTTTAAATATATGTTGATGACATTATTTTTGGATCTACCGATGAAAAGCTATGCAAGAGATTCTCCAAGCTTATGCAGAGCGAGTTTGAAATGAGCATGATGAGTGAGCTGAATTTCTTCCTTGGACTGCAAGTAAAGTAGACTAATGAAGGAATCTTCATAACCCAAGCCAAATACATTAACGACTTACTCAAGAAGTATGGCATGGAATCAACCTCTCCCATGAAAACCCCAATTGCTCCTGCAACCAAACTTGATAAAGATGAAAAAGGTAAAAGTATTGATATAACTCAATACGAGAGGTATGATAGGCTCTTTTATATCTAAGCGCGCCAATAGACCCGGATATAATGTTTTGCAACATGCATTTGTGCTAGATTTCAAGCTAATCCTAAAGAATCTCATTTAAGCGCTATAAAGAGGATCTTGGTATCTTAAGTGTACATCTCACTTGGGGCTTTGGTATCCCAAGGAATCCTCATTTGAGCCCGACAAGATACACGGATGCTAATTTTGTAGGAATTTGCAAAATAGATAGAAAAAGTACCGATGCTTTTGTCAATTACTAGGAAGCAGACTTGTGTCCTAGTTTAGCAAAAAGAAAAAATTGAGTATCTACTTCAACCATGAAGTTAAATACATTCTTCATGAGCAAATTCTTGTGCCAAGATCCTATGGATGAAAAATCAGCTAGCAGATTATGGGTTTGAATTCAAATCCATACCTATTCACTGTGATAACACAAGTGCAATTGCAA
Organism: Panax ginseng; assembly: GCA_020205605.1. NCBI lineage: Eukaryota > Viridiplantae > Streptophyta > Magnoliopsida > Apiales > Araliaceae > Panax > Panax ginseng. The sequence goes on from JAINUU010000059.1 coordinate 180,535, forward strand.
TAACTCATAATCTTGTCATGCATTCTAGGACTAAACATATAGAAATCAGATATCACTTCATTAGGGATCATGTGCAAAATGGAACTATATCTTTACAATATATTCCTACTGAAAACCAACTTGCTGATGTCTTTACAAAACCTCTAGATGAATCCAGATTTAACAAGTTAATAAGTGAGCTAGGCATGCTTAACTTACAACCATGAAAAATATGCTCTAGTTTGCGCTAAATATACAAATTTAAAGGCTATGTTCGAAATCATAGACTTGATCAAAGGAAGTCCACGATCATAGAGCTGAAGTGTCATAAAAGATACTAATCGCAGTGCCGACTCAACGATCGTGGTGCTGACTCAACAATCGCGGTGCAGACTCAACGATAGTAGAGCTTCATCAACAAAACCAAAGGATCACACTATGATGATCAAGTACAAAACAAAGCAATCTCTCTGATAAGTGACTCAGGGACAAACCTAACCCTTGATTCATTCAATGAGGTTGGCCCTTCCTGAGCTACCTTAAACCAAGAAGAATGCTAAGTCAAAAGTTTATCACGAGGATTTGGTCAGACTCTATGATTGCTATTCAGACTCGATGATCACAGGTCAGACTCGACGATTGCAACTCAGACACGACGACTGCTGAATAGACTCAACGATGGTAGAACAGACTCGGCGATTCCAAGGACCATCTCAACGATCGTAGTCATCCTGAAGAATATATCAGCTCAGAAGGAGTTAAGGGAAATTTTGTACAATCCTTCTCAGTCAAATTCGTAGAGCCAAGCAGAATTCGACACCTGTCCCACTAAGCAAAATGGAGAGAGGGAAGTTACTTGTACCATTTGAAGGCGCCTTTTTGAAATCAGAAGTTCAAAAGCTTATCCCTCTCCTTATCTCTGCAAGAAGAAACCCTAAACTATCTAGAAAGCTCAATCAACCATACACTCTGCAAAGAAATCAATGGTGGCTTCCAACATCATCTCCGGCTACAAACTCTGCTTTGACGAGTTCAAAACAGCTGAACCCAAATTTCACAAAACTCTGTCGTTATTAAAGAAGGCGGGTCTCGAAGAAGCTTTGGGTACAGACACATTGATCTACCCCAAGCTAGTGAAAGAATTCTACAGGAATGGTATGTTTGAAAATGACGCTATCACTACGAAAGTCAGGGATGTGGAAATCAAGCTGAAGGCTGAAGATATCAACCTAGCCCTAGGTTTCAAATCTGAAGGGTACTCGTTCATAGATGGCATAGATTTCCATGAGGGACTGAAAAGAATGCATGACAAGAAATCCCCCTCTGTAAAAGGATACAAGAAGAAGGAGTTTCCTCAGAGGTATGAATTTTTAGCTGATATTGTTGGAAAATGTATATGTTGCAAGAGTTCTGGTCATGACTCTGTAAATCAAGTGCAACTCAAGCTCATGACTGCCATATGTTATGGAATACAACATAACTATGGAGCCCTATTGCTTGAATGGATTGGGAAGTGGATCACCAACTCAAAGAAGTCAAAGAGCTCTCAAAAGATGCTCTCTAGGCAGGCGATTTATAAGTATCATTCTTCACCTTTCTGGGTGACAAAATTGGGGACGATGAAGGAGAAGCCATCAACCCAAACAAACGAATGACCCAGCAACTATTCGTGAACTGGAAAAGGAATCCATCAGAAAATGTGTGTATGATGTCTGAATCCAGTGGAAGGACTGCTGATGCGAAGGAGTCAGGGATTCCAGGAAATATGTTAGTTGTCAGGGAGACTGAAGAAGAAGAAGAAGAAGAAGAAGAAGAAGAAGAAGAAACCAACAAGGAGAAACCCACTGCCCTGATCAGAAAAAGCAAGGGCAAGAGAAAGTTAAAGGCCATAATAGCAGAAGAACCCCAGGGATCAACAATTGATAAACCTGTAGAGTCCTCTGACATTGAGACTCTAAGGATCCTAAGAAGGAAGCAACAACAAACCGAGGCAGAAGAAGATAGAGCTACCATATCACAGCTGCTGAAGAAGAGTAAAATCAGTCACAAATCCAAGAGGCCATATGTCTCTTTGATAGTAGAGTCTCTACCGATCGTAGAGACCAGACTGAACACAGAAGCTGCTGCATTAGATGTTCTGGCTGACCAACAAGATAAAACTAAAGTTCAAGAAAGTCCTGAGGCTGTGGCTCAACCTAGAAAGCCAAGAAGAAAACTGGTCAAGAAATATATTCTTGTCAATGAAGAAGTACTAAAAAGGGAAGACAAAGAATTGGCTGCTGAAAAGGAACCAGCCAAAGAGACAAAGCTCAAGCTGAGGGGGAGACACCTGAAGCTCTTATGATAGAGAATACACAAGCTGAGGGGGAGATGCCTGAAGCTCTCATTCTAGAAAATGCTTCAGCTGATGGGGAGATATTAAGCTTACAAGAAGATGATCAAGTTAAGGGGGAGGCTCATGACATCTCCATGGTAGAAGAAGTGGTTCCTGCAAAAAATAAAGGAGAACCAGAGCAAGAGCCAAATGAAGCCATTGATATAATGGACTCTGCGAGTGAAGACAAAGAAGAGGAAGAAGATGATGAGGTCGAGATCACAGCTATGGGCATAAATGGGTACAAAAGAGCTAACTATGAGCAACTATTTTCCTATCTACCCATGATGCCTTTCCATCAAGCTCAAATTCTAAACTCCTAGAATCACATATTTTGGAGCTTCAAAGAATATCCAGCCATCTCTGTGCTAGCTCATGGATTCCCAGGTAGTTTCAACTTTGCCAAGAAGTTACTCACCAATAACTCCTCTTCAAAGAATGAACATGAAGTACTATCTATCCTAACTCTCTTCAGAGTTAATTACTTTCCATCACCCTCCTTCCATCAATTTTATGAATTACCACGATGGTTGGAAGTAATCCTACATCCACTAAATCAATTTCCAGTTTCAGAATCCCAAAATTATGTAACTGATGAACCAGATATGACAAACTTTACACTGCTCCCACCTTCCAGCCCCTCTATGATTACAGACTCTAACCCCAGTATAGAGTCCCAAGTCCAAATCGTAGAGTCACCTACTACACACACTCAAACACAGGCCCCTCCATCCGATATACCTTCCTCATCTAGCAATGAATACTTCAACCTTCATCTTGCCCTCTACTCATTGCAAGATCAATTCAAAAGCACACCACCTCCTTCACACATTCCCCATCTCGATGAACTTCTGTCAGAGCTGCCCACCAAAGCTGATTTGTCAGCCATGTCCAAGAAAGTGATCAAGGAACTCGATGAGAGTCTTGAAGAACACACTGAGCTCCTTCACATGAGACTAACAACAATGATCAGTGCTGCAAACAGTCTGCCAAGCACCCTCAGCTCTGAGCTCTATAAAATGCTTAAAGAGATCATCAAGGAAATTCTTCAAAGCATAAAGGACAGGGATGACATCCACTTTCAAGCAGCTAAAAGACATCGGGATGTTGTCTTGATCTTACAAAAGACTCCAGAATCTCAGAACGATCTAATGATAAAGAGCATCACAAGTCTCCAAACTGCAGTAAAGAAATTTCAAGACTTCTCCATGGGTCAAATGCAATAGACTAAAAATGTCCTGAACATCCTTCAACGATATGAAACTCGATCTGATGCTTTAATCCAAGAAAATCGCGAGGACATTGCTCAAACTCAAAGTCAACTCAACGAGCTTATCCAAGGAGTAACTCGCCTCTCCGAAGACATTCGAACCCTTGATGCTGACATAAATGGGGAGAATAAAGGGAAAGGAGATCAGGGAGGCAAGGGAAAAGGCAGAGGTCAATTCCAACCTCAATCCTCAAGGAATCTTCCTGCAAGGCAAATCCACCAGCAGACTCCACGATCCAGCCATCAGACCCAAAGATCTAATCAGCAGGAAGTTTTAATGGCTCAACCATTAAGAAGTCTAGGGCCAACTACCAGCTCTCATGAGGTAACAACAACAGGCCTAAGAATGCCAGTTGGAGATCCTGCATTCATGAATAGGAATGATCACAATCCAAGATTAAGCCCAAGTGAGCTGGAAGATTTAGCCAGGAGAGACGAAGCAAGCAGAAAAAGGAGAGCTGAGGAATATGCAAATCCTCCGAGAAGCAAAAGGCCGAAGAAATAGAGATAAGTTGAATTTTAATTCTTATTGATGTAGTCAAACTTAAATGTAATATCTATCTTCATACATCAATAAATTCGTGCTTATTCTCTAAAAATTTCAGCTGCTCACTGAAATATTAAGTCATATTTACTTTGCTGCAACTGCATATAGAATTTGATAATCATGACAACAAATCTCCTTGGTTATGTCAACATCAAATAGGGGGTGGTTGTTGGAAGAATGCATATTTTGATTTGATGTTTAAAGTAAATGCTCATGATTATATGTAAAGTCCTCCAAGGAATATATGTACAAGGACTTAGTGATAGATCAAAGTTGTTAGGTTGATCTTAGATTTTAATATTCATCATTATATAAACAAATTGTATAGATAAATAGATCAAATATGTTAGGTTGATCTATGACTAGAAAGAAGTAGATAGGCCTTGAAAAGAATCGCAATCTATCAAGCTGATCAACAGAATACAGAAGCTAAGGCAGGATCGTAGAGCTTAGAAGATCGTAGTGTATCTGCCTTGAAGGGCCTCTCCAGAAATCGTAGAGTGGTCCAGAAGTTTGTCAAAGCAAACTTAGAGATCGTAGTGTGCTTTCGGAAATGTAGAGTCTGCAAGACGAGCAAGCAAAGATCGTAGTGTGCAAATACTTAAAAGAGATCGTAGTGTTCTCTACAGCCCAAGCACCAATGTGATAAGTCACCACGATATGGATCGTAGAGTATAATCTATCTTGTGTCAGAAGCATCAAGCCCTACTCTTATGTAAAGATAAATTCCAACAAAAGTGGAATGGGTTTGAAACGTTGAAGTTCTCTCCAGTCCCAATGGTAAAAAAGATATCCTTAGTATCCAACAAATGAAACGTATTCAAGAAGCTAAGGAAAGGACCATAGGATAGAGGAAAAACACCTTTTCAAGTGTTAGGTGAGAAAGCAGGCTACTGTGTTAGTGGGCCAAAATGCAATTCACAAGGTGTGCAAAAAAGTCTCCATCAAAGTTCAGAAATGTCAAACGCATTTAATGCTTCAACAAAAGGCTTCAACGAATAGATTTCAAGAAACACATATATGCAGAACATATGCAGATGATAGAAGCAAGCAAGCAATTAAACAAAAATGCATAAGAACACTCAACGCTCAACTCTACTGTAACGCCCCCAAAATAGGTATACATCACCCATCTTGAGTCGCCAAATACATGGTACAGAATACAAATACAAACTTAATTATACAAACATCGTGTAATATACGACAAACCATAGCTGAGAGTTTAAATAGGAATATTTCCTTCTAGACAATATCCACTCTCAAATAGAGTCCTCATTACATTTATTGTAACACTATTTTATAAAATAGTGAGGACTACTATAACACCATCTCGAACCATCACTCCGTTCCCCGACTAGTCCCGGCTACATTCTCATTTCCTGAAGAGAACAATGAAAGCAAAAGGGTGAGCTCAACTAGCCCAGTAAGAAATATTATGACTAAGATAATGTAGGATAAATTATCATTAGCCTTAAACAATGTTAAACTGATAAAATACCATAGATATCAAGTTTAACTGCAGCGGAATAAGCAATCCATTGGAAGAGTCAAGTAGAGCATGATATCTACTATCTTCTATGATTTAAAATGTTTTCATCAATTTTTATCGCTGAGACTCAACTTAATAAATAAACCACATCATCGAGTCATCCCTACACTACGGGCCAAGGATATTCATCAAATCATCAATGGTCATGACTATACTGAATAATCCCTGGTCATAATCATACCAAAAACTGTCCATCAATGCACTACAGGCAACTGAGGTGTTTTACCACATCATTTATAAAATTACAGGTCATGATTGTACCGAATGATCCCTGGTCATAATCATACCAAGTCCATCTATACACGTAAGCCAAATATGACTTTCATCACAATATAAGCATGAGGATGATGACAATGACATAATAATTCAATAAAACAAGTTCAAGAATAAATTTTAAAGATTTATAAGTTAATTTATCCTGAAATCAATTATGTCCAAATTGTCAACATGATACTACTTTGTGGAGTAAACTTCAAAAATGTTCAGAAGAATATTTCCATGAAAAGATACTGGATGAAGCAGAAATATCCATGATATTCTACTAATTTCATGGAGTATAGAAGCGAAAACATTAACAAATGAGTATAATAGAATATATGAAAGCGCAAATGGATTTTTCGCGCGCCATGCAGTAATCCACGTCAGATGATCATTTCCACAATTTAATAAGGAATGAATACGAAGGATCATTTACCGTGTATGTGGTAATCCACATAGACAAAGTTATTCAAAGAATAATAAAGAATGGAATAATGAAGAATTCACTAGGCGTGCGTAATCCGCATGCATGAGTTATTCAATAGAATAATAAAGAATGGAACGAAGTCATGCGTAAACCGCATGCAGACGCATGGATATTCCAACAAAATAATAAAGAATGGAACTAGGTCATGCGTAAATCGCACGTGAAAGGATATTCCAATGAATAATAAAGAATGGAATAACAACAAAATTCACCGGGCATGCGATAGCCAAGACGCATGAGTTATTCCAATGAATAATAAAGAATGGAATAATGGAAGAATTTCACCATGTATGCGGTACTTCAGCATAGATAAAGTTATTCAACATAATAATAAAGAATGGAATAATGACTCTTACAGTATTGAAAGAAAATAATTCTCTTTATGAATCTGAAAGAATAATACCCTTACCTTAAAAGAAACTTGATATTGGAATAGTGAGGTAGCGGACTTTCTTCTTCTTTCTCTCTATAATTTCTCTCTATAATAATTGCTCTAAAACTTTAGTGAATTGGTGAGAAATGAAGGAAGAATGAGCTTTATTTATAGAAAATATAGTTTCGATAATTGCACGTCTTGGGTCTCAAAATATTACAGTACAATACCTTCAACTTTTCTTTCATTTTTAATTTAGTCCTGCAAGTATTATCAAACTTGCACCACCTCCCCTAATAGTAAATAATGTGAATCAATAGTTCAATCATGTGAATCGATAGTTATAATCATGTGAAAATATGAATTACAGTATAGTACCTCCATCTATACCTCCATTTTTAACTTAGTCATGCAAGTATTACAAGAATGTGAATCTATAGGACACACATGTGAACAAATAGTTACAATCATGTGAATTAATAGCAATTAATTGCTCATTTATCCGATTAATTACCCGACTGGTCAGTAAAACTTCTAGACATCAATTAATATCGAAATAAATGTCGATTTCTACTAACACTAATAATTCCAACACAATGGAACTATCAATTTCATCTTTAATCAACACAAACTTATTCATCATTAATATTATAACTCACAATATTTAATGACGTGTCGTTCCCAAGAAAGAGGGGGCTTTCTGATAAGGATTTCTCCTTATTGGCACGCAATTAAATGACCAAACCTCTCCTTGACAGAACATCTAGACATTGTAAATATTGAAATTTAATAATATGAATAACATTGTCGTCTCAATTATTGATTTAATAATATAACATATTATGCAGATGATACTGTGACAATAACTGAATCAATAATATGAGAGATATGATGCAACAATTATTGTAGAAATAATTAAGTATAACTGAGTGACTTCTCACGTAAGCATCAATAATCAATATCGTGTGCTACTATGCAACCACGCGTATTACTGTACTTTTACTACCGGGTAGTTCAACAGCTTAACGGTAAAACTTCCGTCATTATTTTTATAAAAAGATAATTATGTCATTTTCTAACTACGACAATACTTCCGTTGTGGGGTCCACCAATGATTGTGCCATCGTACGAATATTTCCCGACTAATCAAATATTATATAACCACTTGCTTACTTTGAAAAATTTGTAAATATTACCCACGACTATAACATTATATTATATCCACACCATAATATTCAAAAATATATTTCGAGAGAAATTAATCTTTATTCTTAAAAGTTGGGGTCTTACAACCTCCCCTTCTTATGAAATTTCGTCCACGAAATTAGGGTGCGTACCTGATGTGTCGAAGAGGTGAGGATACCTTGATTTCATTTTAGATTCTAACTCCCAGGTCATTTCCTCAACATCGTGGTTTCTCCACAAAACTTTGACTTGAGGTATAACTTTAGAGCGTAGAATATGATCCTTCTTATCCAAGATTTTAACAGGTACCTCTTTATATGTTAAATCTTCCTCTATCTCGTCTGGTTCTAATTTAATAATGTGATTTGGGTCTTTCACATATTTACGTAACATAGATATGTGAAAAACGTTATGAACACGAGACATACTTGGCGGTAAGGCGAGTCTATAGGCCATAGTTTCTACTCGATCGAGGATTATAAATGGGCCAATGAATCAAGGATTGAGCTTTCCTCTCTTTCCAAATCTCGTAACTCCTTTCCATGGAGCAACATGTAACAACACATGATCTCCAATATTGAATTCCACGTCCTTTCGATGAAGATCTGCATAACTCTTTTATCGATCTTATGAGGTTTTTATACGATGTCGGATTATTTGAATCTTTTCCATAGTCATACGTACTAACTCTGGTCCTAACAATGTTGTTTCACCCACCTCATCCTAGCATACTGAAGAACGACACTTTCTTCCACACAACGCCTCAAATGGAGCCATGCCAATACTTGCTTGATAACTATTATTGTAGGAAAACTCCACCAATGGTAAGAACTTGTCCCAACTTCCCTTGAAGTCAAGGACACAGAGTCTTAATAAATCTTCAAGAGTTTGAATAGTCCTTTTCGATTGCCCATCCATTTGAGGATGATATGCCGAACTAAATTATAAATCCATGCCCATAGCTTTTTGCAAACTAACCCAAAATCTTGAAGTTAATCTTGGGTCTCGATCAGAAACTATGGATACTGGCATACCTTGCAATCTTACAATCTCATTTATGTACATACTAGCAAGACGTTCAAGTGTATAAGTTTCTCGTATCGATAAGAAATGAGTAGACTTGGTCAATCTATCAACAATGACCCAAATTGCATCTATGCCTTGAGAAACCTTGGGAAGACCAGTAACGAAATCCATGGTAATGTGCTCCCACTTCTATTCTAGAATTTCAAGTGGTTGCAATGGACCTTTTGGCACTTGATACTCCGCCTTGACTCGTTGACAAGTTAGACACCTTGAGATAAACCCCGTTATCTCTCTCTTCATATTGCTCCACCAAAATGTATGTCGAAGATCACAATACATTTTGGTACTCCCAGGATGGATTATAAATGGTGTGTTGTGCGCCTCCATCATGATTTTATACTTCAAGTCAGAATCGTTAGGAACACAAAATCTGGAGTTGACTCGAAGTATTCCTTCTTCATCGATTCTTGCTTCTGGAATAGCACCTTCTTACACTTTCTTCCTCATACGCATCAGCTCTAGGTTCGTAAGTTGAGCAGCTTTAACTTTATCAATTAAACTCGGTTCTACTCGTATATTCGCTATCATCACATGGGTCCCTGGAGTTTTTAACTCTATTTCCATCCTTTCCAAGTCATACAAAATGGGACTTTGCGTTGACAATATTGCACTCATACCCGCATATGATCTTCTACTCAATGCGTTAGCTACTACGTTCGCTTTTCCTGGATGGTATTGGATGGTATGATCATAATCTTTCAATAACTCAAGCCATCGTCGTTGCCGCATGTTGAGTTCCTTCTAAGTGAAGAAATATTTGAGGCTTTTATGATCCGTATAGATCTCTACCTTCTCTCCATACAGGTAATGCCTCCAAATCTTAAGCGCAAAAATGACTGCTGCCAACTCTAGATCATGAGTAGGATAATTCTTCTCATATTCTTTGAGTTATCGCGAGGCATAGGCTATGACTTTCCCATGTTGCATGAGAACACATCCTAACCATTTGCTTGAAGCATCACTATAGATGACAAATCCCTCCGAGCCAGATGGTATTGTCAGAACATGTGCTGAAATGAGTCTCCTCTTGAGTTCTTGAAAACTCTTCTCACATTCCTCGCTCCAACCGAATTTTGTATCTTTTCGAGTCAGCTGAGTTAATGGAGTAGCGATTCTAGAAAATCCTTCCACGAATCTCCGATATTAACCAGCTAAGCCGAGAAAGCTACGTACTTCGGTCACTGAATTAGGTTGCTCCCAACTTTGAATTGCTTCAATCTTTTCCAGGTCAACAGATATTCCATGATTTGATATCACGTGCCCAAGGAATGCAACTTCTTCAAGCCAGAACTCACATTTCTTCAACTTGGCATAAAGCTTATTTTCATGAAGCTTTTGGAGTATCAGCCTCAAGTGTTACTCATGGTCTTCACGGGTTTTGGAGTATATGAGGATGTCATTAATAAAGACGACCACAAAGTGATCCAAATATTCTTTGAATACTCAGTTCATCATGTCCATGAAGGCAACAGGAGCATTAGTCAATCCAAAAGACATGACTAGGAATTCATAATGTCCGTACCGAGTTCTGAAAGTAGTCTTTTGAATGTCATCAGTTTTAATCTTCAACTGATGATATCCGAGAACGAAGATCAATCTTTGAAAAGAATTTGGCTCTTTGCAACTGGTCAAACAGGTCATCAATGCGAGGCAACGGGTACCTATTTTTGATGGTGGCATGATTCAACTCCCGATAATCAATACAAAGTCGCATACTTCCATCTTTCTTCTTTACGAATAAAATAGGAGCACCCCAAGGAGACGTACTAGGACGAATAAAATTGATGTCTAACAATTCCTGTAGTTGGGTTTTTAACTCCTAAAGTTCAATAGGAGCCATTCGATATGGGGCTTTGGAAATGGGTTTTGTACCGGATTCAAGGTCGATACAAAATTAAATTTCACGCTCTAGGGGTAGGCCAGGAAGTTCTTCAGGGAATATGTCAGGAAATTTATTAACAATAGAAATATCATTCAAATCTGACGTATTTTTATTTAAATCCGTGACATGGGCTAAGAAAGCTTGACATCCATTTTTCAATAAACGAATAGCTTTATGACTTGATATGACAGTGATTGACTTTAGTGGTTTGGTTGCTTGAATTCATATAATAGGTTGGTTAGGAATATGAAAGCTAACAACCTTACGAAAATAATCGATTTTAGCATAATGAGTAGTTAACCAATCAATCCCTAAAATCACATCAAATGCAAGTATTTTCAAAGAAATAAGATCGACAGGTAAGGTGCGGTGATGAGTGAGTTTTATACCCATGAATTGGATACATTCGGGCTTAATTTATTGTTGTTCTTAAGTCTTTTAGGATGTTTTTATGTGTTTGTGTCTATTCATGCATGTTTTATATTATTTTATAGGAATTGGGACAAAAGTTACATGGATCGATGTTTGGGGTGGCTAGATTCGCGTTTTCGGCTTGCCATTTACACAGCAGCTACTTCGGAGCGAATTTGACTATATCTCCTGACATTATTTCGACAAACTTCAAGAATGAAAGTTGTAGATCTACTTCTCCTCTATCCGGAACATCTTGAATCATCGAAATCGGAGTTCGGACGAAGAAGTTATGGCCATTTTCCCAAAGGACGTCGGAGCAGGAAATGTAAGTTTTTGGGCCAGCGCCGGGGCGCTATTCTTAGTGCATTTTCCAGCACGGGCGCTTATAAGGCGAACTCGTTGTTGCAGTACCATTATTTGAGCTAAGGCTGGGAAGGGCTTGGTGATGGTTTGGACGCGTTTTGGGCGAATTTTAACACCTTTTTGACTCCAAATTGGATTGGGTTTGTTCCTAAACTAAAAATTGGACTTGTAACCTATAAATACATGATGCAAGGCATAAAATAAAAGGAGATTACATAGCTTAGCCTAGATTAAACACTCCTTTAGATTAGAAAATAACCCTAGTTCTTATTAGTTTTGGAGATTGAAGCAACTTGGAGACCATTGAAGATCAAAATCAAGAGCAAGAGAGGGAGCATCGATTTCTTTTGACAAATGATTCTATTCTCTTCTCTCATCTTACTTTTATCTTTTGATGTCTATTCAGTTGTGGATTCTTGGTTTTAATTCATTAATTATGAACTAACTATTTTTGAGATTTCAATTGAACTTTTTATGGCTATGAATTAGTTATTCATTATATTCCAATTATTTGTGTCAAAGTGAGTTGTTTATCTTGCCTTATGCTTATTGATTAATTATCTGATCAGTAATTACTTTGTTACTCTAGAAGGAATTGGAAGAGGAATTCTAGGGTTAGAATTGGGCATGATATCATGTGACGTAGTTATTTGCACAGTGAATAATTAGGTTTGTGAATAGAATGGAAATATCTTTTCGCCGCATGTAACACATAAGGAATTGGGATTGTAACGAGTTTAATTCAATTATTTTGCATAGGAATATAGCAAAATTAATCTGGATTAAATAGAAGGCAATTGATCACTTGTAAAAGGACTTTTGACATTTGAGAATTCCTGTTAACAATTCAGTAGGCATAATAATTGGGATAATTGAATAATTGATTTATAATTCATAATTGGGGATATTGAAGTCTTAATCTTTATTTATTTGAATTCATTCGTTAAAATTTTAGTTTTAATTAGTTAATTTAGTTTTCTTAATTAGAAAAAACACAATTTGAGATTGTTTAAATAAAATTAGTTTGGTTAAGAATTAGTACTTGGTGATTTTTATTAAATAATTCCTCGTGGGAACGATACTCTACTTTCACTTTATTACTTGTTGACCGTGTATACTTACACGTATTCATTGATTGTGAAATCGACCAACAAGTTTTTGGCGCTGCTGCCGGGGAATTAATTTAATAATTATTTACCAATATTAATTTCAATCAAATTAGTCTTAATTTAAACATTTTTATTTTATTTTAATTCTCTTTCTATATTTCTCTCTTTTCGGTACCATGGATGACTTTTGTGTATCAATGGCCATACACCTAACATGACTCAACCAAGGGAGTGGAGATTGAAAGACTCAAGAAACTTTTCGCATTGTCAAGACAGATTGAGACACTTTCGAGGATGTTTAAAGCTTTTGAAGCTCGGCGTCGTCAAAGTATGGTGGTTACTTGTGATTATTGTCTTTGGAAATCATATGAGTCATCAATGCACCATCGGTTTAAGTAAGATAAGTATAGTGGTGATTACCCCAATAATTATGTCTATCCCAACAACTATCATCGGATTGGGGGTATCACCCGGATTTTTCATGGAGTAACAATCAAGATCAATTTTATGCTCCAAGTCCAACATACCCACAGGATTTCTTGTGTCCACCTCCACTACAACAGGAAGAACATTCAAATTGGGAGGAAGCCTTGGAAAAATTTATTAAAGCTTCAGAAAAGGAATGAGGAACAAGATAAGAAAATGAATCAAGTAAATTTGAATTTGCAAAGCCAAGGGCGTTGATCAAGAATTTGGAAAATCAAGTGGAACAGAGATAGACATCGCGTTAAACAACGAATCCTCAATACACTGCCCTATGACATGGATTCCGAGAGCAGATGGTGAGCCCGAGCTAAATCTACAATTTGGATGAGCCACACGAGATGAAAAGAGGAGACAAGTGGGGATAATGACAACAAGGTCGGTGAAGAACTAATTGTGAGAACCAATGATGATGAGCCAATGTTATTTATGCCTCAAGTGCCTTCTCCTCCACAGTTCAAGAGTCCGGTTAGATTTGCAAAACCTTGTTCGATTGGTAGTCATGTCGTCGGCAATACTCTCTCTGTGATGTAAAAGCAAGTACACCTTCGAAACCATGGTGCGATGAGCTAGAGAAGATAGAAGAAGAAATTGTTGTGTCGACAAGCCTCTATGCCAGAATATATTCGCAGACACAATGGAGAAACCACCTAGATGCTGGACGTTCTTGAATGTGATATTATCTCAAGAAAGCATTCTAGGTAACTTTAATACAATGGCTATTACAAATGGGAACCTACCAAAAGTTATATTATTTCCGATGGATGGAGGGTTCCTCAACTTTCGTAGGGGAATTGGATAGAGAATTGCAGAAGTCAGGCTGAGACTATAAAATAAGCGCTTATTGGGAGGCAACCCAAGTTTAATTTTTATTTTTAGTTTTTTTTAAGTTTTATATTAGTAGTTTTGAATTTGCATTTATTTAGGATTTAATAAAATTGCTTCTATCATGGTTTTTCTGAGTTATTCAAGTCAAATTCAAGTGTGGTGCCCAATTTGTTCCATGTGCTTAGCTTTATTCTCCAAACTTAGCGAGGCAAGGAGGAAGATTGCTATATTTTCGTGGAAGTCCTCCGCTTTAATTTTTTTTCTATTTGGTCATTGAGGACAATGTCTAGTTTAAGTTTGGGGCATTTTAGTGTCGTATTGCATATAGTTAGTTATTTACATTATAGTTCGTTATGTTTTTAAGTTATTTACATTTAGTTGTTGCATTCGTTGTTTTTTTTTTTGTTTAAAAAAAAAAATTTTAAAATCGCATAAAAAAATAGTAGTTAGTTTACTATGTTTGTTGCAGTTAGTTTATATTTGCATGATTCCAATCTGTTAGTTAGTAAAAGTCTATTTTGGCCAATGCTGATGAGGACCGGAGTTAAGTAGATAAGTATAGTATTGAATATTCAGAGCTTCTATGTGATTTCTTGTTATGAATTGAATCTTTTCACATTTAAAAGCTGGTATAATCAAGGTTATACGTTAATAATGACTATGTTATCGATTAAGTTTAAATTGATACATAATGGATTTCTTAAGTATAATACTAGTGTGAAGGAATGAAAGACATGAATAGTAGGAGATGGCTAAATTTTGATAAAACTTAAGTAAGGGGGAAATTTTGGGGTATATAAGCTTTAAAAAAAAACATGTTGAGTCTTGTGGTGGGTTGAGGAGAAACACTCCCCATAAACACAAGCGTGAGATGGAGCGTAAACGACTCACCAACCATCTATAAAAAAAGAAAAAAAAAAAAAAATTACAAGTGGCTAGTTTTGTTTTGGGGCCTTTGTTACTTGAGAGTAGAAATGCAAGAAGGGGTATCTTAAAACCTAAGCGCCCTAAGGTCTTATATGGTGCAGGAGTCGTTGGTGAAAGCTAAGCTAAGGGGTGACCTTTGTTAGCTTAATGGAATGAGACATTGCACGATTATGGTTAAAAAAACAATAAAAGCGGGAAAAGAGCAAAAAGCCCCGTAATGAAAAGTAAAGCATAAGTATCCCAGATTGGACTCTTGAACTTGGTGGATGTTTGACTTTAGTTGGATATAGCTTGTTCGTGAATTTTGTGAATTTACCTTTGTATGATGCCTTCAAAGATATCTATTATGTCTTAAATTTGATTTTATATCGATTAACATTGTTGTGGAGCACACACGCACTATATCGATTGATAATGATCTAAGATTTGATGATTGATTGGGCAATTACTGATTTGTTTTAATATGATGTATTATCATGTTTACTTGATTTCTCTAAGGCCAGTTGAATAGACTTGTTTCTGTCATTACTATTGGATTTGTAGGCATATAGATTAGTTTCATTACATTACATTGCCTTCGCATAACATTTTTGTGTTTTTGCTTGAGGACAAGCAAAGATTTAAGTTTGGGGGTATTTGATGAGTGAGTTTTATACCCATGAATTGGATACATTCGGGCTTAATTTATTGTTGTTCTTAAGTCTTTTAGGATGTTTTTATGTGTTTGTGTCTATTCATGCATGTTTTATATTATTTTATAGGAATTGGGACAAAAGTTACATGGATCGATGTTTGGGGTGGCTAGATTCGCGTTTTCGGCTTGCCATTTACACAGCAGCCACTTCGGATCCAATTTGACTATAGCTCCTGACATTATTTCGACAAACTTCAAGAATGAAAGTTGTAGATCTACTTCTCCTCTTTCCGGAACATCTTGAATCATCGAAATCGGATTTCGGACGAAGAAGTTATGGCCATTTTCCCAAAGGACATCGGAGCAGGAAATGTAAGTTTTTGGGCCAGCGCCGGGGCGCTATTCTTAGTGCATTTTCCAGCAATACGAGCGCTATATAAGGAACTCATTGTGCCGTGACCAAAGAGAAGCGCTGGGAAGGAACTTAGTGATGGCTCGGACGCGTTTTGGGTAATTTTAACACCTTTTGACTCAAATTGGATTGGGTTTGTTCCTAAACTAAAAATTGGACTTGTAACCTATAAATACATGATGCAAGGCATAAAATAAAAGGAGATTACATAGCTTAGCCTAGATTAAACACTCCTTTAGATTAGAAAATAACCCTAGTTCTTATTAGTTTTGGAGATTGAAGCGACTTGGAGACCATTGAAGATCAAAGCAAGAAGCAAGAGGGAGCATCGATTTGGTCGACAACAGATTCTATTCTCTTACGTCATCTTACTTTTATCTTTTGATGTCTATTCGATTTGTGGATTCTTGGTTTTAATTCATTAATTATGAACTAACTATTTTTGAGATTTCAATTGAACTTTTTATGGCTATGAATTAGTTATTCATTATATTCCAATTATTTATGTCAAAGTGAGTTGTTTATCTTGCCTTATGCTTATTGATTAATTATCTTATCAGTAATTACTTTGTTACTCTAGAAGGAATTGGAAGAGGAATTCTAGGGTTAGAATTGGGCATGATATCATGTGACGTAGTTATTTGCACAGTGAATAATTAGGTTTGTGAATAGAATGGAAATATCTTTTCGCCGCATGTAACACATAAGGAATTGGGATTATGTGAGTTTAATTCAATTAGTTTGCATAGGAATATAGCAAAATTAATCTGGATTAAATAGAAGGCAATTGATCACTTGGAAAAGGACTTTTGACATTTGAGAATTCCTGTTAACAATTCAGTAGGCATAATAATTGGGATAATTGAATAATTGATTTATAATTCATAATTGGGGATATTGAAGTCTTAATATTTATTTATTTGAATTCATTCGTTAAAATCTTAGTTTTAATTAGTTAATTTAGTTTTCTTAATTAGAAAAAACACAATTTGAGATTGTTTAAATAAAATTAGTTTGGTTAAGAATTAGTACTTGGTGATTTTTATTAAATAATTCCTCGTGGGAACGATACTCTACTTTCACTTTATTCCTTGTTGACCGTGTATACTTGCACGTATTCATTGATTGCGAAATCGATCAACATGCGGTTACCGATTTGAATTAAATAAGACTTATAAACCGTGGATGTAATGAAGGTTTCTTTCAATGGAGTTTCAACAGATAAGTCAAAGTCTAATTTCTCCAGAGTCAAATTTAAACGTTGAGCGCAAGTAGGAGAAATAAAGTAATGGGTAGGACCGGTATCAAATAAAGTATAAACTTCGCTAGATCCTTCTTATCCAAGATTTTAACACGTATCTCCTCATAAATTAAATCTTCTTCTATCTCGTCTAGTTCTAATTCAATAATGTGGTTCGGGTCGTCCACATATTTACGTAACATCGATACGTAAAAAAAACGTTATGAACATGCGACATACTTGGTGATAAAATGAGTCTATAGTCCACAGTTCCTACTCGATCAAGTATTTCAAATGGGCCAATTAAATCGAGGGTTGAGATTTCCTCTCTTCGTCGATTCTTGCTTCTAGAATAACGCCCTCTTGAACCTTCTTCTTCACATTCATCCGATTCGGGTGTGTAGCTTGAGCGGCTTTAACTTTATCGATTAAAGTCGATTATACTCATATATTCATTATCTTCACGTGGGTCCCTAGAGTCTTTAACTCTATCTTCATCATTTATAAGTTATACGAAATGGGTCTTTGTGTTAACAACATCGTACTCATAAACTCAAACGATCTTCTACTCAACACGTCAGCTACCACGTTCGATTTTCCAAGATGGTATTGAATGGTACGATCGTAATATTCAAAAGCTCGAGCCAACGTCTTTGGCGCATGATACGTTCGTTTTAAGTAAAGAAATATTTGAGGGTTTTAGAAATGAGTTTTGTACTGGGGTCAATACAAAATTCAATTTCACGCTCTGGGGTAGGCTAGGAAGTCTTCATGAATACGTTAAGAAATTTATTAACAACAGAAATATCATTCAAAACTGTGAATTTCATCCAAGACTTGGATAGCACATGAAATGAAGGTTTCTCCTAACGGAGTTTCAACCGATAAGTCAAAGTCTAGTTTCTCTGGAGTCAAATTTAAACGTTGAGCGCAAGCAAGAGAGATAAAAGAATGGGTAGAACCGGTATCTAATAAGGTATAGACTTCGCAAGAATTTATAATTAACTAACCCATGTTAACTTCGTTCGGGTTACTCGCTTTTTGAGAAGTCACGAAAAATGCTCTTCTTGAAACCACCGACTTTGTTCTGTCCGTATCCGCCTTTGGTGCCACCAGTCCATTTGGACTTGACTTTAGTGCACGGCATGAATTGGGCTAGGTGACCTTCTTTTCCACAATTGTAACATGCTTTTTGATCGCATCACGCAGATTTGGACTAATATGTCCCTCCCCTCCGCATTTGAAGCATACAATTGGTGGTCGTTCTCCTTCCTTGAAAACGGGTGTTGGTGCTGCTGTCTTTCCATCTTTGTTGAACCTTCTCTTCTTGAAATTCCCACTCCTATTATCTTGGCCATGATTACCACCGAAGTGGTTACCATTCTTGGCATGATAATTTCCCCCACGATAGTTATCATTGTTCCGATGGCCGTTGCCACCGGTACGATTATTATCGTGTTGTTGGTCGTTGCCTTTTGGTTGTGCTGACTCATTATCACGCTCCAATAACTGAGCACTATTCACAACATCTGAATATAAACAAAGTTTGTGAGAAATGAGGTATTGACGTATGTCGGGTTTCAAACCTCTTAGAAACATTCGCATCATTCGCTCCTCATTATCGACCAAATGGGATGCAAACCGGGATAACTCCGCAAATTTAGCCTCGTATTGTGACACGGTCATATTGTTTTGCTCCAACTTGATAAACTCCACCTCCTTCATGTGACGAATACTTTCAGGAAAGTACTTGTCGTTGAACAACTCTTGGAACTTCTCCCAAGACATCTTGAGTGCATCAGGCTGAGTACGCTTTACAGATTCCCACCAATAATCTTCCTCTTCACGCAACATAAAGGTGGCGAAGGGAACGTTTTGCTCCTCTGAGCATCCCAAGACATCAAATATCTTGGTGATCTGCTTTAACCACGTCTTCGCCTTAAATGGTTCTGGCTTTCCCAAAAACTTCGGCGGTCCCAGCTCCTTGAACTACTTAGCGGTGACCGACCGTGGGTTGCCATTATTTCTACCTATATTTTGAACAGGAGTCTCTCTTACCTGATGTT